>JAAAKQ030003806.1:0-18798 GCA_010016005.3 Zanna intricata | reverse complement strand
CATGCCTGACCGGGATTTGAACCCGGGACCTCCGGAATGAAAGACCGAGACGCTACCACTCGGCCACGGAGGCCGGCAAATTTCTAATAATGGAAATAAACAAATGTATTTTTACATTTACATTTTGAACTGCAATGTATCAAAAGATAGATAATTATTGATGCCAGGGTTAAATATTTAAATACTAAAGGTGAAACTTACAGCAGATAAAATATACTCATATCACATGAAAAAGAATTTTAATCAAGTAAAATTAGAATAATAATTATAATAATAATAAAAAAATAAAGTAAAAAATTAGTAATTAATAAATTTTAACCTAGCTACAAAAATTACTTCAGTCGAAATAAAAAAAAACCTTTGCTTACAAAATTTAAGTATGGTAAAAACTATCTTATTTCTAAGAATTGAATCCTTTCTATAATTAAAATATTAACACAAGTCGCATTAACATACCAAAACTAAATAGAAAGAAAATATAAATTTCCACAGGAATTGCATACGAAAAAATTACATATAATGTAAAAATAGGGCTTGGAAAGATGATAATAATACTTACAACAAAGCCTCTGATAATATTTTCCATTCCTTGTGCACCATCAAGACAACAATACTGCATAATAGCAAAGAAATAATTAATATATTCATGGCACTGACGGAACAGAACTCTATGAAAGTTTTCATCAGCTGTAACATAATGATGAAAAAATTAAAACAGAACATAATCTCCTTTCAAAATGAATCAAATTTCATTTATTTTTTTGAAATATATTCAATTGAAAAAACATTACACTGGGAACATACACACTGGAATTCAATAGATATTGAAGGATGCGAACTATTATTATTTATATATAAACTTATATAAACTCCTGCAGCCCTTATTAACAAAGTATTTTTACATGCAAACTAAATAATCAAAATGAAAACTAACTAACAAACCCTACAGTAGAGTCATTCTTTCCTATCAATATATAGAGCTATAACACAAACTTCTTTGGAAACACTAGATAGATTGACGACACATTCAGTCAAATTGACAAATTTTTGCTGACCAATGAAATAAACTCTACATCAATAACTTAATTTTGTTGTACCTGAAATAAAATTACTGAATATTTCTTGCAAATCGACTTTTCACATCGGTAAGAAAATAGACTGAGTTTAAGGATCCTTTTAATCTACTATACTTCTAATCCAATAATCCCCAGTTTTTGCAATATCCCATTTCTGTACACCCAACACAATTAATACAAGAGTACAAAATTTTAATCAAAATAATGTAATAGAAAGTTATAAATAACCCTAACTTGAACATACAGAAGGATATTTTAAAATAATATTCATGCAATAAAAATAAACTAACAATAATTCTACATATGTAAAACCTGTATATTAATTACAGTTTTTTAAATAAAGACTGTTTCAACTTTACTAACAATTCATTATTTTGAAGGAAATACAACCTGCAAATAATATTTATATTTAGGCAACAATAGTCTGATTGTATGTACATTTAATTGCCGTGTATGACTATTTGAAAGTTCCAGTCCTCCTCAGTCTGAAGTTCAAGCAGCTACTTGTTTCTTAATAGTGAAAGAGAAATCTGTTGCTAAGTTCCACAAAGAAATTTGAGATTTTATTAACATGCAACATATAACAAAAGACCTATGAGGTGATCCAATAGACTATTTTTTTCTATACAACAAATGACTATATACTGCAACAAAACTAATTGAAGAATTAAAACAATTTTGCTGGAAATCTTGCAAAGATTTAATCTTCTGACTGCCAGCCGTTACATTTTTCTCGATTAAAAACAATGGCTTTGCAAGACAATTTTGAAAATGATGAGGAACTGAAAGACAAAATAACTAGATAGTTTAAATTGCTGATGGGGAAAATGTTTCAAAATAGGAATAATAAACCCTAGTAAGTAGAACAATATAAATAATATGTTGTGATGAATGGTGAGTATGTGGAAAAAGAATATATTCAAATTTATTTTAATATAATAAAGTATTTTCAATATCACTCACTTATGTTTTCAAATTCACTGTCTGTTGCAAACAAGAATGTGAGTTTTAGCACAGCGGAGCATTTACTGGCCTTGGTGTGGTTTCTATATCAATGGTACTATTACTACATCAAATAAAAACACGTGTTTGCAGTTGCAAGTGCCAGTTATTTCAGCTCCCATATTTTATCATACAGATTATTAATTCATTAATTCACTAGGAAGTGTTCTAACTATTGAGCTGTTTTTACTTATCCGGATATTTACTTATTCGTTTAGTTCTGCATAGCATTGTTTAAAAATGTCATTTTTTCTTAAATAGTAAAGTTTTATTGAATATTTTTATTAGTGTTTGTTTGAATATATTAGTTAATAACTACAAAAATGAATTTTTTTCGTAACTAGCAATACTTTAAAATACTACCTTTTTTTAAAAAATGAGTCCCATACAGAAAACAAGGACAAATAGTACATCGAGAAGTCAAAGAAATAATTTGTAGAAAGGATTATAGCAAGGATAAAATTGAGCATCATTCAGAAAAGAAATCTGAGAGCATTGACATACACTAGGGTTCAAGAGCGGGGTATATCTAATATAAAGAAGGAAAATCTAGAAGCAGGAAAAAGTGTTCTTACAACTTGAGGGAAAAAAACCAAAACGTCAAGGAACATTGTCATCTGATGATGAATTTGATAGAAACATAATTTGTAATTTAATACACAAACAAAAAAAGTAGTTTCTACAGCATAAAAATTATGGTCAGCTGTTCCTGAAGCAATTAATTTTCCTAGGAGTATGCATACACTTAGAAGAATTTTGAAAAAATGGGGTTCAAATAGAAAAGGTGTCAAAATATAAAAAGATTTTGATAGAAGGACCAGATATTGTGAAAAAGTGCGCTCGGTATCTTCAGTCCATTAAATGTCAAAGAGAACTCTGAAGAACTATTGTCTACATTGACTAAAATGAGTGGATGACAACCTTATGTTTGGAAAGTGCTGCAAAGTAATGAATTAGTGGGAATAACTGCAAATCATAGTTCTGTAAACAGACTAATTTATTTTTAATGCTGGCTTAAAAAAAGGCTTCATAAGCCTTTTCCTTCGGAGCAGAACAAGTTCTGCTTGAAAAGGAAGGAAGAAAAAGCAGTCTGGGGATTATCATGACCAGATGAATGCTGAAAATTTTGATAAGTGGCTGCAAGAAAAATTAATACCTAAAAAAAAATGCCAAGCAATTGTGTCATTGTTCTAGACAGAGTGCCTTATCACATCACTAAACAAGGTATCCTCAAAAACACAGCACACACTGCATAGCACAGAACAAAATCACACAGCACTGCAGCTTTTGCCGTTTATGTGTGAATTAACTGATACAAAAAGAGATATATGTATAATAGTAAATAAATTTACTAACATGCAGTTGATTATCCTTATCAAAGAATATGACTCCCTCATAAAAAAAAAAATAAATTTAAAAAAATAAATAAAATAAAAATTAAACTTTTTTTTCTGTTTAGCCTCCAGAACCACCATAAGATATTACTTCAGAAGATGAATGAGGATGACATGTATGAATATAAATGAAGTGTAGTCTCAGACCAACCATTCCTGAGATCTGTGGTTAATTGAAACCCAATCACCAAGGTAAACCGGTATCCACGATCTAGTATTCAAATCCATATAAAAGTAACAATTACAAATAACTGCCCAAAAATAAGCAATACTGTTTTATAAAGTAAAGATAACTTACATTCTTCTAATATTGTAGTCATAATCATGGGTAAATGATGAAGATTAAACTGATTTATAGTAGCTATCAAATCAATATCTTCACGAAGTCTATTTTCACATTGAGAAATCTACCAATAACAAAGAAATTAATAAGTTTTTAAATACAAAATTTTATATAATTTAACCATTATAAATTATATTTTCTTACAAAAATACATTCACACCTACTTAAACATCATGTCATGCGATAACAATAATTGTATCAAGTACTTCACTTCAATCTTGAAGACTTATAATGCTTCTTTGAACATATAAACTTTTTGTCGTTATAAACATACTTTCTACGTCCTACTTCTAAAATTATTAGATTTGTTCCAATCTTAATTTTTTCAAGTTTTCTTTAAGATTTAATATTTTCAATTAATTCATTACCTCTTTATAAAAAAAAATCATAATAAAACTGGAATAAACAAATAAATATGTAGGAATTACAAATACTCATTTTCATAAAATATAAATTATTTTTTACTGTATTTCACAAATGTTTCACATTTATAACAGACAACTTTTAACATACACTACAAACTAATAAAAGCAATTAAAAATAAAGATAAATCAATATTCTGTAAGATAATAATCCACAACTTATGTCAAATAAGCCAGATAAGTAACACATGTCCAAATTTCTAGGTCAGTAATCAAACTGCTTACATGAAAAAGATGTGAGAATTATAATCAATATTTCCAACAGTCCTCAAAAAGAATAAACTTTAAAAAGAATGGTAGAAAATACATATGTATATATTCTTTATATTGTAATTAACACCCTTTACCCTCCAATTATGATATCAAGTAGTGCCAATAGGTCTCCAATTTTTCAATCGCTTAATTCCCTGTCAGCTATTAATTAAATTTATGGTTGGTTACTATAAATGGTAAAATTTCTTACATGAAAAAAGTTAAATTTTTTTACAAAAACATTCATTTAATCAAAAAATAGGACCTGCAAGTCAATTATGATAGTTTTTTCAGTCTGATATTTCTTGAAACAATTTTCTGAGTGTAAACCTAGGTTTTTCTGGGACACATTTCACATCAAAATATAGTCTCTCTCTTTTCACCACCTTTGACAATTGGAGCATGCAGCACAATCCTTGTTTTGTTACTGGGAATATTGTTTATAATATGAAGCTTTGGGAAGTTTGACTGGGGTCCACTGTTCATCATCTTTTGATGAAGGTTGACCTCGCTCACTGTTTGTGTTCCTAATGTCACTAACCAGACCAGTAATTAACATTCTTCAATATCTTTTTGTGTTATTGGTTGTTGTCCTTGACTAGTAAGATACTCATTATACAAAGTAAAACTATTGAAACCTGTCACCTCTAACAACCAAGAATAACATTTCCACCATTTTAAACGTTTTGCAGTAAAACTATAACTCAAAATATAGTGGCTGGCTCGGTCAACTCCACCGGTTTGCAATGCATAGTCAAAATACCTTTGATTTTACAATATCAATATTAGTTTTTTCTTTTACAATGGTATATTGGCGTTATGATAAGTACTCAACATTATTACATACCTTTTATCTCTCTATGCAAAAATCATTACTTTATCATTCTTACTGTAAGCAACAGATTCATGGAAGCTAATAATTCTTTAGTTAAATTAACTGAAGTGTAAAATTTGTCCAAAAATAAATGGTAACCAGATTTTTGAGTGACAATAGTCATATTTGTGACCAATTAGAAAACAATTTGTTCAGTGAATGAAAGTTCAGACCCCATTAACAAATCTCTTGCTACAGACCATAATATGGAATAACTGAACAAATATAACCATTTTTTGCTTCACATATAACAAAGATATAGAATAGGTAACATAGAACAAAGAATAGGTTTATTTTTATTGTGAATTTTAAAAAGAACATGTCCCTTGAAACTTACAGTAGACTCATCTGCAGATAAACATTGAGTACGTGAATAATAATCTTAAAATATGCTTTCTAAGTAATCTGAAACATCTTTTATTTTACTTAACCCTGATCTTACTTGTTTACTTAATCCTAAAAGGATGTTGGTTAAGTAGGTGGTGACACATGAAGAGCCAAAAAAATTTGGAAAGAATCTTAAGAGAATAAACATATGAAAAAAATTTAGATGAGTCGACCATTAAGATGAAAAAAAAATTTGCAATTATTTTTTTTTCAGAACCATATTCAGTAAAACACTGTGCATAGCAATCACTTTTTTTACTTGTGATATCAGTGAACTTAGAACAACTGAATCTAAGTGGAGTCACTTTTTGAACTTTTTTCTTATCATACAGATTTTTTCACAAGTTATGATCAAATAACTCTGGAAAAAGTAATATAAAAAATTCAACTGGTGATGTTATTCCACAAGGTGGTCTATAATTCATATTTGCATTATTAAATATAAATTAGGAAAAATTTAAAGTCGTTTAACAAATTCCATAATGACTAAGAAACAGCATGTTAGGAGTAGGCCTACCTTGGAGTTCATCTATTTATCATCACTACCTTCACTTTCACTATAATTGTCCAAAATACAATTTTCTTAACCACCTTCTTCAAAATTATAATCAAAATCTTCATCACTATTATCATTACACATTTTAAATATCAGAATCAGTTAAAAAAACTACAAACGACTGGTAGATGCCATGCCAACTCATGGGGAATACATAACCTCACATTGAGAATGTAATTAAATGTAAAACGACCTATTTTCAATTCTATCAATAATGAATATCAATATTTCGCGGGTTTTATGATCTTACAAACAGATGTCAGTTCATTTTTTAATATGTGTGCATGGGCGCAGTTAGTTTAAAAATATTTAGCCATACTTGAAAAAAGTAATGTTACGTGTAAATTTCATTATCGAGCTATACTTGATAAAGGAGCAATTGTTGTAAATTATGATGTCAAACTGTACTTGACAAAAGAGTGCAAAGGTTAAAGCTTGTCATGTAAATTATTATTTTTTAATGCTAATTTTTTTATCTCAGCAAAATTTTTTCTTGCATCAAACTATATCAGAATGCTTACATCACACAATGAAAATAAATAATCATTGCGCAAGAAAATTTATAACATATTATGTATGTTATTTACTTGAGTATTTTACTTGGTAATGAGTTTATTAACATAATTAAGATAGTTTAAATAAAGCTGATGGTTTTGTCTTATATCAAAAATATCTTATATGATTTACAAACCACATTCTCTAAAAAGGAACGAAGCTCCTGGTTAATAATTCCAGTAGCTTGAGCAGCAGCAGCTTGAGAAAATGGTCTGTTTTCTAACAGTCTTTCAGATAGGAACTCGCGTAATCTTGACCTAGCTCGAATTAGTCCTTCTGAATGACCAAAACCAAGGTTCACCATATCCACAAATGTCAAACTCTGAGCCTAAATTTAAGTTTACAAAACAAAACTTCATATTAACTTGTAGTAATTAAAATACTAATGTATGCTTATGTGTATTAAATGCTTATAAAAACAGTAAATGTATGGACATATATGTGCATATGAGGTCTGTTCAGAAAATAATCAAACTTTTTTTTTCATCTTTATTATTTGATCCTTGTCCCCTTCAAAAAACTTCCCTCCACTATTCACAAATTTTTCCAAGCAGTTATCACTTTGCAAAGCAATCCTGGATAGCTTCATTTGAAGTGGCCTTTTAAGGTCCGTGACAAATTTGTTTTAATGTCATCAATAGTCTCAAAATGGCATCCTTTTATCATAGATTTTAATTTCAGAAATAAGGAAAAATTGCAAGGAGCCAAGTCTGGCAAGTACAGAAGCTGAGGGAGAACAGTCATCTGATTTTTGAACAAAATCAAAAAAATGACGAATTGACAAAGCTAAGTGTGCAGGCGAATTTTTGTGGTGAAGAAACCATGAGTTGTTTTGCCACAACTCTGGTCTTTTTTGCTCTTGGATTTTTTCACATAACTGTAGCAAAACGCCTTGATAGTACACATGATTCACTGTTTCATCTTGAGGCAAGAATTCCAATAAAATCTAAGAAGACGAGTGCATCATTCTGACATTGGATTGAGACTGATGTGCTTTCTTGAAGTGTGGAAATTCCTTGCCAATCCTTGGGATGACTGAACTTTTTGTCTCAATGTTTTAGCCATAAACCCATCTTTTGTCTCCCATTATGATCCTCGCATGAATGTTTCATCATCAGCTTGTTCAAGGAGTTGCTGATAAATGTCCATTCTATGTTGTTTCTACTATTCAGTCATCAAACGAGGAACAAAATTTCCTGCAACTCCATGCATATTTAATTTATCTTTTTAATGATCCAATTGAGATGCTAACTACCTCTGCAAGTCCTATGACAGTTAGTGTGCGATTTGAACGCACCAGATCATTGATTTTCTAACTGTGGGTTTTTATCAGTTTAAGTTGAAGGCCTTCTCCTGGTTGAGGATCATCTTCAACTGACTGATGATGACCAGTTTTAAACTGTGAAAACCATTCGTAACATTGTATATGACCCAGACTACTTCCGTAAGCTTGTTTCAAAAGTTGGAACATTTCTGTAAAAGTTTTCCTCAGTTTCACGCAAAAGTTTACACTTTATCATCGCTCCCGAAAATCATACATTACAAGAATTGCTACTAAACTTAAAACACTTTTGTACTCAAATAACATGAAAACTAAGAGATATCAACAATCCAAGAACATACAATTACAAAGGTTGTGCAGAACACAATGCTGCCAACTACAAATTACTAAATATCTCTGTTGACGCATAATTAATAATGTTTGATTATTTTGTGAACAAACCTCACATGTGTAAAATCTATAAATTTTTAAGTAACACTAAATAAAAATATAAATTAATTACTATTCTTAACCATACCTAACACCAATAAAAAAATTATAGGAATCATACATATAGGAGGGATATAAAAAAGGTGTATTTAAATATAGTGATCATTATTCCTTTAATATAATTTAGTGACCGAGGGATATAAGAGCACTTAAATACAATTTAATAACATATGGAAAGTGCTTATAAGTAAATTTATTATCAAACTACAATACATTTTTATCATATCAATACCATTAAAATGACAGCAAAAATGGTTATCCTACAGTGAGTAAGTAGATAATTTGACAATATCTCTTGTCCTATCAGTGAATAGGCATGTTTTTCTTTAATACACATATTGTTCAGGTGTTCAGAATTTATTAAAATTGGAATAACATATTTAAATTTGTTCTGTATTAAAAAAAGGCCCAAAGAAAGTTCTGGAAAAATTTAAGAAGCAATTAGTGATATGCTTTTAACCATAATAAAATTTATTCAGATAGTACATAAAATGTAAAAAATGGTGACTCTACTGTTAGAATATAAGTAAAGTGGGCAACTTTTCTACAGGAAAATAATGTGACAAAAAATTCAATTTTGAAATTATGATGATAATTCTATTATGTTCTACATCATCTCAGAAGAATTGGATCTGCATAACAGTATAAAGTAAAAATTCTGTCAGACATTATAAGATAATAGATCCAATTCTACAAGATAAAAAATAATCCATAAGATTTGTTCTAACCTTCTAATATTGTTCCAAACAAAATGGTTATTATGGCATAAGTATTAGCTGTCTTTTAATTGAATTAAGTTTTGTATTTTTTATTAAATTAAAACTAAGCACAAAATGATTAAACTGAGGCAGAAGACACAGTGTATAATTATTGTAGATTTCAACAGTGAAATTTTACATTACATGGAAAATTGATAAGGCCTTTTTATCAAAGGCATTAATAATTTAAAATAGAATAAAATGCTTAATATAATTGAAAAAATTAGATTAAAAGTATTATTTACAATCAGGTATTCATAATAACAGTAGAAAATTAGGAAAAACAAGCTGCAATGAGCAAAGAATTAGAAATATTTTCTAATTTTTTTTTCTGAGTAGCATATATTGAGATTAGAGTAACAATAATCCAGGAACAAAAAATAAAAATGTTATACTTTATTGATTTTTTTTTAATATTGAAACTACAATGAATGAATTCAACAGAAATAGAGAAAAGTAAGAAATTAAATAAAATTAGAACAAAAAAATAAACAAATTTAGAACAGAAAAAAGTTGCACATTTTGTACTTTTAACAAAAATTACAAAGAATGTATGAAATAAAGAATTAAAAATGGAGTGGCATAACCAGGACAGCTTTTATATCAAAAAGTAATTTGCTAGTATCAAATATTAATTTAATAATTACTTCCTCCTGTAGTATAAAAAAAAAAAATTTATCTTTGACGAGTTATTTATATCTTATGAACTATGAGTTAGAAAAAGCTCACTTTAAAGTGTTTTTTCTTCATTATTCTCAAGAGTTTCAATTTATATAGATTTATAACAAATTACACATGAAAGTACTAAAAACAGTATAAAAAAAAAAAAAAAAAATGTAGCAGATATGATAAAATATTAATCACAGTAATAAAAGGAGTAAGAAGAAATCACTAAAATATTAGTACATCTCATAAATCATTTTGTTAGTACCACGTCCTTATTTGTACTTAAATTGCCTGGGTTATACTAATTTATAAAAACAACACTTTGTCCTACTCTTAAGCTTAATTAGTCACCAGTTTCATTACCTTCTAAAATTACCGAACTTTTTTAAAAAGTAGCATAAGATTACTTTTTTAGTTTTTGAAAAAAAAAATCTAGACAACATTCTCAACTTTAAAAAATTGAAATCCACCATTACTAATCACGCCTCCCATCAATTTTCTTAAATTTATAACAGACTTTATGAATAAAGGAAAAGATTAATAGGCACTTTTATGTATGTCTAAAACATTCGACAGCGTTTGTTTCTTTATATATTGAAGGTCATTGATAATATTAAGGGCACAGTTGTTTAGTTCTTACTAACAAATAATTTCATCTAACATTAAATTGGACATCTAAGCGTTTGTAAGCTGATGATTTAAAATTCTAAAATATCAGGCAATTCCCAAAACAAATAACACTTAGGTAAGCATCCTCACAATTTTTTTTATGAATTTAATTTAACTTTAGTGCTAAATAATTAAATATACAAATTTTAAAACCAGACAAAATAGAAAAAATATAAATCCTAATATCTTAACTGATGAGGAGAAATAGATAATAAAGAACAAATAGAACTAAATTGATGGTAGAGTTGGGACAACACCTTTATTAAATAAAATGAATCTCTACATCTTATTACTAATTAGATGAATGTCTCCTTTAAGTATTACCTCAGTATTAAGGCTACTGGTTTCTTTTTTTTACAGTCATTCTCACATTGATTGTGACTTTTACATATGGTAATATTGAAAGAAACATTTTTATTACATTTTAAAAATACAAAAAAAATGAAAATAGAATAACACTAAATTAAAAATCATTTTAACTAAATAAAAATCTTAACTACATATACATTTTATTAACCTTAGTCAATTATTTTTTTCAAAACACAATACAATTATATATTTATCCTTATATATATATATATATATTTTTTAAATTGAAAATAATTTATAACAATTTACAGGGAAGATAACCTTTTTAACCGAATATCTACATTAAAAAGAAATTAACTAAAAAAAAAAATATTAGCATTTGATTCCATCTCAGAGTTTGAAGAAATCAGAACATATAAGTGTTATTTGAGAAAGCCACTTTTGTTTTTTTTTTATATTACAATGTTTTACTTAATGACATTCCTATGCAATCTGTTGAAATAATGAATGAAGATATTTTGAAGAAAATTGAATAAAAAGAAAAACTAAGAATAGTATTAGAAGTATATTAAAAATTAGAAAGTGTACAAAATATGAAATGAAGTTTTAAGGCAAATTAGAGAAAAGAGAACTATGTTTTATATATATTGCAAAAAGACAAGCTAATATGTTGTATTAGTCATCCAGGATTAATGAATTTGAAAGTGTAAGGAAATGTAGAGAATAAAACAGTGAACTGAAATGAAGAAAATAAAAAAAAATAATCCTTTCAGCATACCAGAAGGCAGAGGTAAAATTCACCGGTGCTAAGTAGGGGATAAAAAGGATTTCCACCTAAAAGTTAGAAAAACTTCAAATTTACTCAATATGACAATACTTGAAAGTTTCACATGTTTAACATACAACAAGACATCTTAAAATTCCAGCAAAAGTTTGATCATCCCTTGCCATAAGGGTAGATATATCAAAAATTCTTTCAGACAAAAGTTTTTGGTAATGTTTAGAAGACTAATGACCTTTTTAAACCGATTCAATACTGTGCCTATGAAGGGAAATATGATTTTTTTTTTTTGCCTTAGAAATCCAATTTTTTCCAACCCCCGGTCCAATGATTGATGATATCAAAAAACTTTACTTAGATTAATTTTAGGCTCTTATCCGAAGAATAGTAAGAACTTTAAACCAATATTTCACTTAATAATAAAGTTATCTAAAAACTCCCCCCCCATGGTTTGATTTTGCCCATTAATGAACTCAACCCCATATATATATATATATATAAGCTTATTAAATCTACTTAAAGATATCTGAGAATCTACGATGATGGAGACATGCAAAATTAACAGATTAATGCATAATAGAAAGAAATAAAGTACATCAAACTAATCAAATGACGCAAAAAATATAATTAGAACTGATATAAGTAAATTAGAGAACATTGAAACATTTCAGACGAATATGTTAAATTAGCTTACTGATATGGTAGTTAATAATGACTTACAATCTATATAGACTGCATTAAAAGAGAAATCCACAGTTTCCTTCAAAAGCATGACCATCTTTTTACCCAAACAATTTAGAATGTTAAGTCCCAGGTAGAGATTCTATGATATAAGAGGCAAATTATTACTACAAAGAGATCACATACTCAAGATAATATTACGAATATAAGCAGAATATGAGTTGTAAATATATTGGAACTTCAACTTCTTTTAAAACCATGCATTATGAGCATAAAATTTGTGTGAAGTTGCATTCTTATAATTTTTCAAAAATGAAGCTAGACAAAGTAATAATGAAAAAAAAGAATTCAAATCTAAATAGCTGGACTAACTTTGACTGAAATATCGCAGAAATCACAGAACAGCTGAGTTGATTTACATAGTGTTTTGGGACATATTCGCCGAACTTCAGCTACTGACTCAGGACACCAAATGAATAAAAAAGTTCATATCGACATAAGTCCTACTTTGCTTTGTTTTCCTTTTGGACACCAATTTGTGATTTTCAAAAAAAAAAATTACTTCTCAGGAATGGATAAACCTACTTTAATTAAATTTGGAAAATCTAAGACTAGTGCCTTACTCTCAAAATAATTTTTCAGAATTTATTTATAATTATATTTAGTGGAGGAAATAAAAACAGGCAAAAAATTATCACTTTGCATTACAGTGCACAAGTGTACTGAATAACTATTGTTTATCAATGGATTTTTACAAATGAGGTATCGTCTTTTTTTTTTTTTTTTTTTTTTTTTTAAATGCTTAATAAATTTTGTAATAAGTAAAAATTTGATCTAACAAATAATTACAAAAATATTAAAATTAAAAAATTATGATGGCCGCTTGAAATTTTTGAAGTGATGTTTTCAAAAATTTTTATTTGGTAGAATAAGACACTAGTCTTAGATTTGCCAAATTTAATTAATGTAGGTTTACCTGTTCCTGAAAAATTTTTTTTTTTTATTAAGTATCATAAATTGGCATCCAGAAGGAAGGAAACAAAGCACAATAAAACTAATGAACATTTTTGCTTATTTTGGTGTCCTGAAAAACAGTACCTGAAGTTAGGCGAATCATCCGGAACACTCCGTATTACATGTATACAACATATTTTATAATCCCTTCATTCACCTGGTGGTGATTATAAAATATTTGCCAAGTTTAATATTTAGATTTTTTTTTTTTTTACAAAGAGTGAAAATTCAGAAAAGTTTTTTTATCAAAAAAGCCAAAAATTAAGAATAATTTACAATTTTCCTGAAATTCAGAACAAAGGGATACAGCTTATAATATTGTTACCATTACCATTCTATGTTTTAAATAGATACGAAAATCTTTAATAGCATACCAAATTCATAAAAAGATCCATAAATATTGATTCTCCGGGAGTATAAGAGAAATCGGGTAATGCTTGTAGTAAAACTTCAGATAAAGCAGATGATGAAGTTGAAGTTATTTGAGTACCTCCACTTAACGCCTGTAAAAAAGAAAAACTGTTAACATGAAAAAAATTTTAAAAACTTCTTATAAAAACTATATTTGGAATTTCAAAAATAAACTTTACAGTAGATACCACTAATTACACAAGAAAAGCTTACTCTACTTACAGTAGAAAAGATTTGACTGCTAAGTTTTTACTTTCACATAAAACAAATTACAAATTAAATTAATCGCTTATAAGAATTTCATTTTGATAAATTATTTACCAATAAATAAAAATAACAGTATATAGATAATGTACCGATATAACATGATTCATCATTGCTACAGGAAATCCAGGAGGAAGAGGCAATTCCTAGAACAAAAAAAAAAAGAAAAGATTATATCACCTTACGATTATTACTGCCAGAACTGTAATTAAGTAAATTAAAACACACAACACATTCAAGGCTACAGATTACAATGGTCATTATACATACTGGTTTCATAGACAGTATCCATTCTGGTATGTATACATAGTCCATCTAGATCAGATAAATCCCATTTAACTATGTTCATTCATTGCAAAATTCATTCGGAAACAATTTTGTGTACATATTACAGCAGTTTCATAATACCTCTGCATAAATTTTTTTTTAAGTTTATTATTTGTTTAATGAACAGAAAAAGATTAATTTTAATTAATAATTATTCATTATGATATTTACTCTTTCAGGAAGTAAAACTCAGTCAGGCAATTTACTTTTTTCCTTTTCTAATTTTTGCGTAATTTTCTCTAAACAACTTTAAAATCAAAAAATAAATCATACCTAATAAATGATAAAAGAAGACACTAGTAAAATACTGGAATACTTAATCTGATATTATTTATTATGTAATGTGTACTCATCAGTACACAATGAATTCCAATCTAGTTAAAGTAATACAAAAACATGATTCAAAAATGTGTTATATTTTAAGCAGATCCTGTTACCAACCTTTCTAGAATCATTCAAGGATTGCAATTGTTAAGAATGTTTGAGATAGTAAATAATTATTGAATTATAAGCTAACTGCAGCCATGTTTATTGACTTATTGACGATTACATTATATTGACTGATGATAGCCATTGTAACTGTTTAGATAAATCACAAAATGCACACTATGCACAAAATGCTATAAGAGGCTTAATATTGATTTGTATGTAAATAACAAAACATGATTAAAGTAACGGAAAAAGATTTGTTATGAACGAATAAATTCATGTGAGACATGTTAATGCAATGAGTGCAGAGTCCCAACTGACAAAGCTACCAAAGAAGCTAGAACACCCTACTGGCCAGTAGGAAAACTAACACTTACAATTGCCATCATCTTACATTTTAAAATTCTGATTCTAACTGTAAGTTAACAGATGCTAACTCCCATAAATATGAATATAAAAAATGACTAAGCAAATAATACCTGAAGAGATCCTCCAGCATTAGTGGCAAGGAACGCATTAGGAAGAACTTGTATCGGTGGAGTCTGAGTGGTAACAGTAACATTATCCCCTTCGTTCCTTGTTGGTCCTAAACACAACTTCATGATTAGACACAAATTGATCTTTACAAAAAAAATTAATAAATTACTTTAATCAGAGATTAAATAAATAAATACTACTAAAATATATATATAAATAAAAGAAGAAAATTTTAGTATGTGTCCTGCAAGTGAATATATTGAAAAGTAATGAATAATAGGTCTGGAAATGCTTTGTTTTAATTACGGCTAGCAAAAGATTTCACCTGGCTTTCAGCTCTTCTAATAAAAACAAGTTGTAATGTTTGGAACCCAAATTAAGGAGTAAAGCTGATGGTTTATTTTGTAATTTGAGCTGGGCAATAGGCTAAAACAGGTCTCAGACACGTAACGCTAGTAGTTTTCATGATACTTGATGTTAAAAAAAAAATTTGGTGTCTGAAAGCAAGTTTTTTTTTTTTTAGGTTTACAGTATAACATTCCAACCCTGTAGGGAAAGACATCCACCAAGTGACAATTCCGGTTGCCACATCTCCCTTCCCGTTCCTAGCCCTGAGGGGTTTCACCAGGAGTCGTCTTATTGACTTTCGTACTGATACATATCTCAGTCATCAGCCAGGCCTCGGTCAGGATGCCCCCTGATGAAAATGCCGCAGTCAACATTTAGCATCAGAGTAAGATACAACAGTATCATTTTTGACATTTACAGTACAACAGTTTTGTTAAAACAAATAAATGTGGATATTTAGTAACAAAGTTTTTTGTACAAATTTTTTAACAAAATTTTTTTAAACAAAATTTTTGTAGAAAATTTAATCCTGAGAAAATTAATATTAATACAGCCAGTAAAAATTATGAAAAAAATTTTTTTATCAAGGCAAAACAGACTAAAAAGACAGGGAATCTTATTCTTTCCATATCTATTAAATATTATTTCGTGTATCAGCACTTATGAATGAAAGGGTCATTTCCAACATGTTCATTTTCTGTTAAATGCCAAGTAAATCATCATGTGATTTTGTAAATCCTACGGAAAGAAATCTCTATCATTTCCACATGCAGACGGTTCAAAACTGATGGCCAACAAATTACTCTCAGCGATTAAACTTGTATCATTGTTTTTTAGACAATGCTGATAAGGTAAATTCAATTTTATTTACTGATGAAGCTACTTTTATGAGAAATGGAGTCTTCAATTCTGAAATAGTCATTTATGGAGCAGACAATCCACATGGTACTGTGGAAAGTCATTTCCAATATAGATTTCACATTAATGTTTGGTGTGGCATTATTTATGATAAAATTCTAGGATAATTTATTTTCAATGAAAACCTTACAGGAGATACGTATGATAATTTCTTGAAAAATAATTTGCCAGACTTTTTTGAGGATGTACCTTTAAAAACTAGATTGCAATTATTTTCCGACAAGATGGTGCAAAGCCACATAAATCACTTGAATGATAATTTATTAAACTGGATTGTATGTGGTGGACCTATTTGATTGGCCATCATGATCACCTGAGTTAACACTACTAGATTACTTTATTTGGGGCGATATAAAAGCAACAGTATTCTGACATAGAATTAATACTAAAGAAGAGTTACTCATTAAAATATGAAGAGCTATTGAATTTATAAGAAACAATCCTGAGATGATATGGAAAGCCACGAGAAATATTTTATATCGGGCTGAGTGCTGTGTACATTATGAAAGAGGATATTTTGAAAAATTACTGTAACTGAGGTTTGTTATTCTGTTACCATTAATAATTTCATGTATTTTACTTGTTTTTGCTATATTAAGAGTTTATTAGGTACAGAAAGAATAATATATTTTCTGTAAATTCATCTGTTTTTCTTCAATAAAAAATCAATTTTTAAAAGTTTTTATTTATTTTTTATAGGCTATACTTACATAATTTTCTCAAAATTAATTCTTTACAAGTTTTGTAATTAAATATTCCACATTTATTAGACATTTAACAAAGCTATCGTATTACAAACCTAAAAAAAACTTGTTTCTTGACACTGAACTTTGTGTTTTACATCAGATATCTTAGAAACTACTGAGGTAGAATCCTGGGACCTGTTTTATCCTATTTACAGTTCAAATTACATAAGAAACCAACTTTATTCCTTAATTTGAGTAATTTCCTATAATTTGAAAAATTACAGTAGGGCTTCTTTTTATTAGAAGAGCTGAAATCCATGTGAAATCTTCAGGGCCATAACTCAAAAACAAAGCTTTTCCAGACCTATGTTTATATGGACTTTTTCCATTTTTTTTACCAGTAGAAAAATTCTCTGCAACTTCATGGACACCCTGCATTCTATTTAAATACAAACATCCTGTTTCTTATATTAACACAAATTTAGAAATATTAGTAATGAATAAAAATGAAATCAAATTAAATATATTATAAAAACATTACATATATAAATAAAACAAAATTTCAATTTGATAAACTATCAGCCATGTTTGAAGGAGACATTATAAAAACTGCAACAGATAGCAGCACACATGTAAATTAATATGCAAGTATTATTTTAATATTTTTACTATGCAATAATGGAATTATTACAATCATCACTGATAGTAATAATTCCGTTATCGTGAAACTTTAGTAAAACTTAGTTAAAAGTACTTTTACTGAAAAATTAAGGTACGATAAGTCTTATCTCAAAATTCTGTACTGGATATATAATGTAAGTGGTTTATTTAATAGAACTTAAATATAATTTTACTTAAATATAACATATATTTTTAGAGGAATAATATGAATATTAATAATTTGAATTTCAGTAAAATATAACATATATATACATACATAGTTCTCTAAAATTTAGTTCTCAAAGTTTAATTCAGTCACTCTGCAAAGTACAGATTAAAAGAATCATTTTATCATCAAAACTTTTTGAGCCTAAGCCCATCTTCAGTGATGTATTTTTTCCTTTATTATTATTACATTTACATATTTAAAGCATATATGTGCAATTCAAACTTAAATTCAGCCTCATGAATCAGCAGACAGAATTTGATAAGGAGATTGCTATAAAAATGATTTAAGTTTTTTATATATTTTGATAATAAAAAAATAAAGATTAGAATGATTTTTTTTTTATTTTACACTTGGCAGTGTGGATGAATTAAATTTTAAGAAATAAATTCTATGTACAGAGGGGAAATATGGACTATAAGAAGTTTAATTTAAATAAATTAATATATATATATATATATATATACGCACGCACGCACGCACGCACGCACGCACACACACACACACACACACACACACACACACACACACACACACACACA
>JAAAKQ030003794.1:9972-23478 GCA_010016005.3 Zanna intricata | reverse complement strand
CGCTTGTGCAAAGGTTTGAGAAAGAAATGAAAGACGACTAGAAATATGTCAAAAGAAAATTTCTTCAGTGACATTAAAAAATAAACTATAAACACATTAAAATTACATCAACTAAAAACTTTGATTCGGCAATAAAATCAATCTAAACATGATTCTGTTTCATAGAAGCTGTGACTTTGAACATTGGACCATGCCCAGGAATGATGTAATCCGCCATTTGAATAATTTTCTGTCTATTATATTCCTGTTTTTCAGGATCTTCACTACCAGCAGTTCGCCATAAGTACTCATTTTCAATATCTTCTTCCTTTTCAAATAGATCACCTTTAACAATCATAAACAATAAAATTAATATCAAAATTTTATTATAATCTTATTGTTACTGAAAATATATTTATAAATACACAGTAACAAGATCCATAACTGTATATATGGATGTAAAATATGTTATTACATGCCAGTACATTTGTTTTTACTAAATTGTTTAATAAAGTGAAAATTTAAACAAATCCTTATGTAAAACAAGTTTGTGATACCTGAACCTAATTTTGTAAAATAGTCAGCACAAAGAATATTCAACATTATTAACGTCTTAATGCAGGCCAAAAATCAACAATTTTTAAAAAATTATATAATTAAATAGAATTACTGAAAGTCTATTAGGAATAAAAAATATAATTAATTTTTTTTGTAAGGAATAAAAAAAATTAAGTCACTTTCAATCTATAAGAAGTACTTCAAAATAATTTTCTACCCTTTGATACATAGTACCAATTATTTTGGTACTATGACTACTACTACATACTACTACTATGACATACTATTACTCTATGGTAGAGTAATCGAAAATTAAGATAAGATTTTTCCATTGATTTCTATAATCATCAACAAGGTCATTAACAGGCAATACAAAAAGTTTTGTACAACTATATTCAATAATCTAACAAGCCTGGTGGTCTTTTTAGTGATCTTAGAATAGTATTTATGAAGGCATATGAGTTGTCTATTTTTGTCAGTATTCACTTTTCTGAATTATTGATATATCTTTCAATATTAAACTTTAATAACAATATTTAACATAATATCAGATTGTACAGCAATATTATAAAATAATAGTGCTGACAAAAAGTTGGCTGAAATAAGCAATACGTGATAAGAGTTATTTGGTATTATGTATATTATTTCCAAAAAAAATTTATCTGTTTTATTGTACCATTTAAATCTAGTTTTATATATAACTACTTATTTATATCAATTATGTTGTCATAATTATTTACTGCTATGTATTTTATTCAAATAAATTCTTCAATTAATCCCTATTTATCATACATTTATTTTAAGACTCATTTAATCTTTGGATCAAATATACAGATGACAGTTTAGTATTTATTATTAATATAATATCAAATCAATCTTAAACATGAAATAATAATTAAAAAAAACAAAAACATTTTTCACCAAAATATACAACTTATACTAGAGAGAAAAGTAATAAACATTTTAGATATCGGTTGAAAAAATAAAACAGGCTAAATCTAGATGTTTATATAAAATCAATAATAATCATTAGTAGGTCAACTTCATTAAAAATATCAACAGTTTATATATCTCTTGGAAAGAAGGTGGTAAAGGCCTGCTTCTCAATCTGAAGTCACCTTGTAACAGACGAACCACTTCAATGAACAAATATTTTCTCTCCAGATCTGAAACTCATCATTATACAAAGCAATAGTTGCATTTGACAAGGATAACTTTCCTCTAAAACTGAATGATGACAATTTCTACTCCAGTATCATTACAACCAGTGACAAGGAACCAAGCATGGAAGTTTAAGGCACTCCATGGTAGATTCCCCATTCTCTCAAAAATGCTGATTAGGAAGTATCTACACGTTGGCTGAGGGATGGGTTTCTATTTGAAGAAACTGAAGGGTTTATCCATTTTATACAGGACCAGGACCAGGTCATTGCGATGAAAACTTACAAGAAGTTTATAAAAAATCAGGAATCAGTGATGACTGCAGGATGTGCCACTAATCATCAGAGACAATTGATCATTTGATAACTGGGTGCTCCAGTCTAGCTAACATGAAATAATTGCATCGCCACGATTTTACAATAAACATTGTTCATCAGTTTTTATAGCATTGAAATTAGGACTCATAGATAACAGGGAGCATTGTCCTTATTATGAATATAAGGCCAGACCTGTGTTTGAAAATGAGCACAGTAGACTGTATTGTGATCTCATACATACATACTGATAAATCTATTGCTGGGAATAGGCCAGGTATGGTCCTCCACAACATGAGAAAAAAGTCTGCTCTTCTCATTGATGTCACTCACCCATCTGATTACAATATTAATAAGACTGAAACAGATAAAATAACAAAGTACAACCCTCTGGCAGTAGAGTATAAGGGAATTTACAGACTGCACTCAATAGAAGTCATTTCTATTTAAAACTAACTGGATTAATTAATAAAAATTTGAAGAAATGGACATAAAAGGTTGGCCTAGATCATAAACTAATAGTTCTGAAAGCCCAAAGATCGATAATTCTAGAGACATGTAGAATTGTACAGACTGTGTTAAATGTGCCACAGCACTAAATGAGGTAGGCCTCAATGGCCTCTCGTACTAGAGTTCCAAATGTGAAACATCTTCAAAACGAAAAGATAATAATAATAAAAATTAATAGGTCAGTACATCAACATCATTAAAAATATCAATAATAATAATATGATTAATGTAGAATATTTTTTGAAATTTTCAACAGAGATTTGGTAGTTGTTTTCTAACTTACATGTTTACGATACCTAACAAAATATGTCAATGGATAAAAATAGAAAACAGTAAAATAAAACTTTAATTAACTTTCTTAATCTTTGAAAAAAAATTAACTGGATTTTGGGGATTCTCCACCCTCTTAAATTTTTTTTATGATTTACTTGCTGAGAATGAAATTACTGAAGTATTTCAATGAATGAAAATAAATTAAAAATTTAAGTAACATTCATTTATTTATTTTTTTATTTTCTAAAAATGCAGTGAAGTACAAAATTTATGGGATATGAATTAAAGAAAAGTAGTTCTGAAAAAGTTTCAATTTGTTGATCTTGTTTCCTTCTAGGAAACCTTTGAACAATATTCAAATTGCTGATTTGGGTAGTATATTTTTATTTTTTAAAAACCAAGTTACAATTACATAAAAAAGGAAATAAATTTTTTTACCTGTAATAGCAGTAATCTCATTATGGTTAACAATTACAGATACATCAGAAAGAGTATGACCTGGAGTTGGTATAATTTTCAATCCTTCATCCAGAATGAATTCTTTTCCTGTATAATTTATAAATGAATAATAAAAAATAATAGAACTACATAAAAAATTTCTAGTTAACTTTACATATTTTGATACATATAAATAACAAAATTGACTAATAATTCCTCTAATAAAAAAAATTTAATTTATGATTGCATTAAATTTCAGAATAATAATTTTTAACTTATAAAGATAACAAGATGAAGCAATATTTGCCATTGTAAAAAAATTATCAGTTTCCTTGTGAAAGTACACTTTATTTACATGAACCATATGTATTGCATCAAATAAAATACAAAATGCAATCGATAATTCACCTCAGAATTATTTTTGTCATTTTTTGTTTTTTGTTTTCAAACCATCTTTTGTCAAGTTTTACTAGAATGGTTTGAAGAATTGGAACAAACAAGTATTACCATTTTCAATTCAATTATATAAAAATAACTAATCAAAAGTTGTACACAGAGATTATTGTGTTTGTTTAGAGTAATTGGTGGTTTCTTTTTGATTATTTAAAATAGTAAAAATTACAAGAATCATCCAAAAGTAGCGAGTTGATAAAATAACTAAAGTAGTGAAAAAGTAACTATTTCCTAATCATAAAAATCCTAATTTCCCAATTCTTAATTTACAAAAATACATACATATTTTGCTTAATAGTAATTATAGATAGATCGATCAACAATCTTAGAATTTTTTTATAAATAAAAATGAATGAGGTACCTCTAAATATTAGAATAAAAAAAATAAAATAACTGTTAACTAGAACTCATATGTTGTGAAAGTTATATTTCTATTATTCTTTAATTCTTCTTGACGAAGGGGGTATCTCCTAAATCACTCAGTCTTTAAACTAATTGTATAGTTAAGTTATCAAATTACTTATATTCAAAATGTTATGGACAACTTTCATTCAATCTATTTGCTAAACCTACAAACAAAAGAAGCAATATCAGTATAAACAATTAACTATTAAAGTTCATGGAAAAAACAATCTGCTAATAGATTCGCTAAATAAAGAAATATTCTCAATTAAGAGCTTGAAAATAAAATAAAAGAAAAGATGTCAATTTACTTCAAAATGTTTTCATTTATTATTTTATAACCTATCTAATTTTCACTATTCTCTTGTAAAATTTTGTAAATCTCAAAAGCCTCAATAATTCTTTGTTTCTCTTGTTTTTCCTATTGTTCATGTTCAAATGCCATAAAACGGTATTCTCAATGTAAATATTTTTAAAAAATTTCTGTTTCTTAATCAGTCTAAGATACCAGCAGATCTATTTTCTGTTTACATACTGCTATGGATCAAGTCATGCTCATATTGTGCCTAGCATGTGATTCTTATTATTGAGAACACATCTTAACATTAAACTCCTCAATATCTTCCTCTTTTTCACATTTCATCACCTTTGTACAGGAGATTCAAAGAAAATTGCAGGTTTTCAGAATCCCAGGTCTGGTAGCTCTGACTATCAAGGTGAAACCCATGTTCATTTATGAAAAACACTTGTTCTAAAATGCCAATGTCGCCTCTAATGAAGTTCTTGAATCATTGATAATAATAAACCCTTTTAGCATAATCAGCTCATATAAAACTTGCATTCAATATAGATACATTTTAGCATTTTCCTTACTTCAGTGTGGGCTGAACCTAATAATATGATCCTTTCGTGGTTTATTCTCTGCAAAGATTTATGAGGAAATCTTATAACTGCAGCTTTAACATCGTTTAAGTTTTCATCATGAATACACATTCTTCAATCATGAACTGCATTTTAACAAACAACAACACATAATTATGTAATCTTTTTCAAAAGCCAATGCTTGCCACAGACTGACAATACTTAAATGCGTAGGCTATAAACAATCTTCCCCATTCAGCTCCAGTAGATTTTTTTTGGGGGGGGGAGGATGAAAAATGCTTTCAAGTTATCATTGCCTGGGTTAAAATATTAACAAGAGGCCCCTTTTATATTACTAAAATAGGGTTAGAACTATGATGAAAACTAAGATAATATTGGGAATAAAATTGAAATGGTTAAAGAAACACAAAAGTTAGAATAATATATGTACCATGAATAACAAAATAATATCAAAATATATGACAGCTTAAATTTTATGAAATATAATAATTATTTTTAGAAGTAGCAATACCTAGTCTAGTACATTCTTCTTATTTCCTAGTATGCGCCAAGTCCCTTGGCAATTTAAATGTGACATAAGGCTAAATAACAAGTGCAATCTACAAGGGTGTGGTACACAATCATCAGTCCGCTGACATCAGGTATCTGCAAGTAGTTTTGATATGTCTTAATCACAATCGGCACGACACCACTTCCTTTCAGTCTTAATCTTTCTGCATGAAGAGTAACACCATACCAACATCCAACAACTTCAGTTATACCAACATCTTCCACATTATTCTACCCACCTCATTCTGAATAATAGGGCCTATTTTAAGTTGAACACCTTATACACGAGGGTACAAATCAAATATAAACAGGATTTTTATTCCTGAGTGTCAACAGTTGATAGGATTGGGCCCGCGCTTCTAGTATGCTTTGGTGGGGTCATTAGGAGTGGGGAGAGCCAGCCATTCCATACTCCCAACCAATACATCAGTAACGCCATACATCCCTCCACTGTGCAATGCATAATTAAAAAATTTCTTGCTCATGAAGGAGTTCAAGTGATGGAAATTTCTTAGAGATTGACTGCAGAGTTCAGGGACAAACACTGTCAAGGATGGGTGTGTTTACCTGGAATAAAGAGTTCAAAAAAGTTCGGGAACAAGTGGAAAATCAGGAACGTGATCGCCATCCTCGATCTAGCATTACAAACAAAAACATTCACAAGGTTCAAGACATTTTTGAAGATGATCGTGGGTAAGAGTATCCAAAATTGCATAAAAGGTTGGAATAAATTATGGGAGCTGTCAAGCAATCATAACAAATGACCTAGACTTCCATAAAGTGAGTGCCAGATGGGTCCCTCATCTTTTGACTGCAGATCAGAAGTTGAGATTTTTGGAGGTCTGTCAGAGGCTTACAGCAAGGTTTGCAAACGAAAGTGATGCATTTTTGAGTTGGATTGTCACCTGTAACAAAACGTGAGTCGACCACTACATTTCCCAGTTGAAACAAGCCAGTAAGGAGTAACGGAACAAAGGAGAGGAGCCCCAGTGAAAGCTAACACTTTACTGTCAGCTGGCAAGGTTCTTTCCACCAATTTTTCGATTTTGCTCATTGATGTTTTGCATTAGCGACGCACAATAAATGCTGTTTACTACTGCGAGCTATTGAATGAGGTGATGGCTGCATATTGCTGCAAAAGAAAAGACCAATCGATTTGAGAGGCCATCCTCTTCCATGACAATTCCAGGCTGTACTGCAGCTCTAATGGTATCAAAACTAAAAGAAATGCACTGGACTCAACTTGATAATCCTCCCTACAGCCCAGACCTATCGCCCTGTAATTTTCATTTGTTTCAGCCATAAAGAAGCTCTAGAAGGGCAACGATTTGAAGATGATGAAGGCATGGAGGGATTCATGCGCAATTGGCTTCTGATGCAACCAGCTTCATTCTATGATGCTGTGATAAAAGACCTTCCTTCTCACTGGGAAAATTTATTTCTAAAGCAGGAAACTATGTAGAAAAATAAATTACATTTGCCTTTTGTTTTTCAATAAATAAATTAAAAAAAAAAAAATCAAGCTTATAGGACAATTAATAACATATATACCTACCTATTTGATTACAAAAATATAAAAACATTAAGATTATAAAATTATCACAAATACATAACAGAACTAAAAATATGTGTACACTACATTACAATTGACACTACAGCCAAGAAGTTCTCATCTCTCCCTGGAATTAACATACTGCTATTAGTTTTAAAGTCTATAGTTTCAGTTCCTAAGAAATAATTTCTTTACTGCAGTTTGTATCCTTGCTCTCAAGGTAGTGACACTCATTTGCTTTGTTGTTTCAACTGGAAAGCCAGCTGGTGCAAGAAGTATAACACAGAGATTAAACTATGCTACAAATGAGTGCATTTCATACATACACAATCGAGGTCTCAAAGCAAAAATGCTTTATTTTGAGAAACTTGTTATCTGAATTTGACAGTGTTAAAAACTGGCTGATAGTGGATGAAAGAAGAGGCAGGGATAAACATGTGTTACCTTCACCACTTCAATTGAACAGTCTTCACTTAAATGTATTCAAATCAGAATACAACCTTAATTTACTGTGATGAACATATTAAAAAAGACAAATCTAAAACCATTTCGACCAACTTTTGTGAACAAAATAACAGATGGAGACATGAAACAGCATATAGCAGCCTATTGTACTTAATTAGTACAATTCTCTAAGTGTGATGTCCCACATAAGAGTGATTTTTTTCTGAAAAATTGACAATTTATTGCATTTCAAGGGCCAGGAATGTGGTTTTCTTGGCCAAAGATAATTTTCATTTTGTGTGATGCATTGTAAAAAAATCTACCATGTATCTTGATAGTCTGGGATGATATCCAGATATTTGTTTGACCATATTTTTTGAAGACCATGTGAATAAAGATTCTTATTTGCTAAAGGTGAAAAGGTGTTAATACCTCAACATGATCGCCTCATGTTGCCTCAACTTAAAAAGAATGAAACCAAGGAATATGTCTGTATACAGCAAGACAGGACTGCAGCTCATTTTGGTCTTCAAGGGCAGAATTTCCTAAATGAAAATTTCCAGGCTGCTACTGTGGGTTATAAACAATGCTGATATGCAACAAATCAAGAATGTGTGGAAGTGTGGAAGAAGCATTTTGAATCATAATTTTTGAAATTCTTAGCAACATATTAAGGAGGGCATAGAAACCTACATCTGTACATTCAGAAAGATGGTAGACATAGAGATCCATTGGATAAATAATTTATAAAACAATTATATAAAAATGGCCAAAATATGTACTAAATTGACAACATATATTTTTCAACATATATTTTTCTAGCAATATGAAGAGTTCTCAAATGTTCTTTATATGTGTAATACATGTACATTTCATGATAGAGGTAATGAAACGTAAAAAAAATAATTTCATAAATTATTTTAACAACTAATTACAAATTTTATTTAATTCTATTTCATATCTATTGCCATTTCAAAATTAGAAGATAGTTAATAGTAACGAATTAGTCAACATAAATGGACTCTTTTACAAATATTAAGTGCCATAATCACATTGGTTAAAGGTGACCAGACCATAATACAAAGTCACTTCCAAAAATGATGTGCCATTCCTAAGAATTGCTAGTATTCTATGCTTTGTATACTATAGTGAGTGAGGAATGACATGGTTTCTCATTCCCTTCTTCACAGTCAAATAAATCAAATAAAATTATTCCTCAAAATAAGGAATGAACTGTTGCTTAACAACAAAAATATAGAATCTGATTTCTCTAGTCCAGAATTGTATCATAACTACATAACAATATGTAAAAGATTTCAAACATCCGTATAATTCTTCCCTGGCCACCACCAAATCATACTGGGAAAGACAAATATGATGATAATTACAAATTCTTTTTGTATTAAATATAGTCCACAGTCATAAAAATGTAAGAAACATAATGGTGTTCAAAGAACTTAGACTTGCTTATTTTCTCTGTAATGTTACAACTTCTAAATTAATAAAAGTTAAAATTTCCCCCTTCCCACAAAATAAAAATGTTATGTTTAATACACAAAAGTTTTTTTTAATTATAATACAATATGAATACAAGAATAGGGTCTCTACCTCACAAGTACTTTTTCTTCCAAGATTTCAGAGGAATTTAAGTGGTTCAGCCCCTCATGATTCCCATGGAACTCTATCCCTAACCAACCTGAATTAATCAGAATTGAGATATTGTGCTTAAAATCAAAAAATCTTTTTACAACAAATGCTGCACTAATTTTTTAATATCTTCTACCACTGATTTACATTATTCTTCTCTGATATCAAAAAATGCTAAATAATCTTGTCTATAAAGTAAAATTTTTGTCATTTTGGTATGAAAGGATGCTCAATATGTTATATTGAACTATTAACATTATTGATCATCAATAAATTTAGAACATTAATAATACTTACCACTATCTAGAGGACTTGAGTAATAATGATCTTTAAAAGAATAAGATAATCCCACAATATGTTTCGCTTTCAAAAATAAATTATTATTTCCAATGTGATCAGAATGGCCATGTGTGCAGATTACATAGTCGATATCATCTGGAATTAGATCATGATCTTCCAGCCCTAGTAATGTTTTATCAACAAAAAACATAATATTGTTTAAATTTTAGAAAATTCACTGTTACAAGTTAAAGAATAGCTTATACAATTAGATTACTTGGAATTCTATTCTCAATGGGAATATATTTTGTGTGGTCTAAAAAACTCTCATATACAATTAAATTTGGACATACATAAAAAGTCTCCCTCAGGATCTAATTAATAAAATACCAGCGTACTTTTAAAAATGGAACAGTTAAATTTCACTTGGAATACATTCATTAAACAAATTAAATAAAAGAAAGTAATTAACAGCTTGATCACATATCAGCTTCTATTACTTTTTGAGTTAAAAGTGCAAAAAATATGTTTTAGGTAAAAACATTAAATTAACTTTAAAATTTAATACCTTTACATTAAGTTATCTTTACAGTATAATACCTTTATTTTTAACTTTAAAATATAAGACCTAAGTAATTAACTATTACTACTAAAGTAATCAAATTTTATTATAATTCTTACTCTCATTACTACTACTGCTACCACAGTAAATAATTTAAGAATTTCAAGAAAAGATCAGAAATAACTAAAGATAAAGACTAATGAGATTTGGGAAAATAGGAGTAGAGATACCTAGAGAGGTACATGCACATCTGTGAAGTAAAGTCAGCCCACAGGGGGAATAAAAAAAATTCAAATAATTTGAAAATATATATTATTCAGGTTACGTATTGAATTAAGGTATATCAAGACCAAGATATGTAGAATATAAACAATGTAATAGTGTTTTATGAAATCTACAGTTAACCTGAATATTTCAGATTGAAAATCTGAGTAGTAAAGAAGAAAACTGAAAACAATAAGCATGGAATTAAAAATTCTGTTGGCAATATTAGAAAGAACAATGAAAGACAGAATAAAAATAATCTTATTTTGAACAACACAAGACTTCCTTGATGCCTATTAAATTACATATACACATTTTTTTTTTAAAGTACATAAAATTTTATTTCATCAATAACTTGATATTTTTTTAAATTTTTTTATTATTGAATTATTATTTATAGTTAACATCTTTTAATAACAATTGGTTAATAATTATTAATAAATCAATTTATTTAAATTTTGAAAAGAAGTTAAAAAAAGAAAAGGAGATGAAGTCTGATTCGAACCGATGTGTACTCTTGTAAGATCCAAATATTTCAATAATCAAAATTATATTTGGCTAGAACGTATGAAAATAAATACCACTGATGATAAGATCATTGAAGAGCTCTCAATGAAGGCTTATTACTGCAGTTAAAAAAAAGTTTAAAATCCAAATTTTGTTTTTGGACACTTTTTTTCAGGTTGATTGCAATCAAAAGGGTAGGTGCACAACTAGATGTTACAACAGTCCTAAATCAAAAGTTTCAACATTCTATGGCTAATCATTTTTGAGTTATTCGAGATATGTTCATATAGATGTCACGGTAAAACTAGTCAAAATGGACATTTTCGTTGAAATCTAAAATTTTTTGTGATTACAATATTTCCTTGTACGTCATAAAAGAAGTAAAAATAGTGATACCAGAGAACTTAACATAGAGCAAATTATTGGCATGGAATTAGAAAATAAATGAGAGAGCTGGAACACATTGAGAATGGAATGATAGTAAAATGGATCTCCAAATTGCTACAGACAACAAGTTAAAATAACAATATGGACAACCACAGTGAAAAAATCAACAAGAATTAACAACAAATGGGCACATGCAGAAGGAGAAAAAGGTGGAGAGACTAACCAAAAAGGCTATCTGATAACACTAATTTGTCTGTTGGAGAAAATGAAGAAAGATAAAACATTTTTAAAATAAAATAAAAGAATATGTAAATAAAATTTGCATATCACTAAGATTTTTCATGCAATAGGCCGCCTTATTTTTTTATTTTACATCATTTATGTAGTTCTTTGTACTCTAAATAATCAACTCTACTTGAAGATCATTATATCCAATAACTTAAATGTGTGAATGATTTGAAAATTCAAAAAAATAAAAAATTGCTTTGTGAATTAGTCAGTTGAGATAGATTTATTACAAACAATCTTATAAAAAGAAGATTTAACAAAAGCACAAAATATAACAACAATAAATTCTGAATATCTAAAGAAATGGAATACTTCTAATAGAATTCACAGTGCTGTCTACTGGTTAGTAAACCTCAATTCATACAGTACTATTTATAAGTAATTTTATTACTATTTAATTAGAAAAAAGTAATGAATAAAAAAAGATTACATTCGACTAAGTTATTTGGAGAAAAACTGTATAAAAAAATGTTATATACACAATTATGTATTCTACTGATAAAATTAATAATTTGTACTTAAATATGAGATAGAAGTAATATACGTACATGTAATCAAAATTAATTACTCTATCGATAAAATCTATAAATTGCACTTTGTAAATAATTAATCTTAAATAGAAGTAATACAAGCACACTTTAAGTCATTAAGCTGATTAAAGATGTTCATTACTATGAATAAGTATAATATTAATGTTTAATATTATATCTGTAACAAGACATTTATTTAAATAGTTTTAATTAAGCAAGCTCAATACTTAACTAGTAGTTATTATTTAAGTTTTTAAGATGGTTGTTCAATTGATTAACTTTACTTTTTCGTGCTTTGTTGAGAGCAATTCAGTTCAATTTGTACCTATGAATCAGATCAAACGGTACAGTATATAAAAATAAAAACAATAAGTTCTGATCTGAATGTAGAGATATACTTCTATGCTTCTTTTGTTGTATGTTTCCAAAAGAATGTATTTGCAAGTACAATTTAGACATGTTAATTGTATTATGTAAAAAAGAACATACTTAAGTATTAAAAATGTTCCCCTTGAACTAAAACGTTAAATGGGTTGACCAGCTGTAAATAAATGAACTTTCAATTTTATTTTTGAGGCCACATTAGACCACTTTACTCATCCATATTTCAGTTCCTCTTGAATTTTTGTATTAGTCTAGCCTTTCGATTCTCCAAGAATTTCTTCATTCTATTAGATCGTTGCTTCCTGACCTCATCTGTAACCTCCACTTTGTTATGTCTTTCAAATTTTTTTATGATGAATCTATTGTTTTCAGGGGCATAATTAATTTTCATTTTATTACAGGCGACCTCAACCCAATTTCTTGAACATCATATGTTGGATTTCTCCAACATATTTTCGAAAGGTGTTTTGGTTAATATTCCTTGTGACTAGTTGTTTTAGAAATCGGTTCTGAGGCATTCTTAATACATGGAAAAAACAGGAAATCCTTTGTTTTTTAATTGTACTGAGGATAGAGTCGAATTCTGGATTTTATTATATGTTTGCCAAGTTAGACTTTGTGCTCTTTTGATTTTAGTTATTCTGTTTTGTTATGGTTGTTTTTCCTTCAATCCGCAGTGAATGATTTCACCTAAGTATTTACTGCCCAATTATTTTTATTAATTTATTGTTAACTTTAATTTTCTATATACAGAGGAAATCCATGGCCATTATTTCTGTCTTTTCATAAGAAATTTTCAGGCCAATCCTTTGGGAAATCTTTTCTAGGCTGGCGATTCATTTTTTAACCTCATCCATATTTAGAGCTACAGAGGCCAAATCATCAGCAAATCCTAATAAATTAGTTTTTATTGAATCTTTATTAATTAATATATTAGTTTTTATTGAACAGGATTTTCCTTTTGCCAAATTTAATTATTTAGTTCAGTGGAACATTGAATAACAATGAGGAAAGTCCATCACCTTGTCTCAATCCGGTCTTTATTGAGAAGGGTTCAAACATCTCCCCTCTAAATTTAACCTTGGACTGTGTGTTTGTTGATGTTATCATTTTCAACATTTTTGAATGAAGTCCATTATTCCA
>JAAAKQ030003783.1:0-15419 GCA_010016005.3 Zanna intricata | reverse complement strand
TACATGATGTGAGATGAGTGCCCATAGCAATATCTTACACAATACTTTTATTATAATTAAAAACTACTTGATCACTTCCATGGCCATTTATACCACTTACATGATTAGTTACATTATGTAGGTCTCTCTCTCCCTCCCTCCCTCTCCCCCCTCTCACACTCTCCCTCTTCCCCCCTCTCTCTCTCTCACTCTCGCGCCACTTCTGGTATATCCAGTGCTTATATATCTTTCTTGACTTTATCCCACTCCCTTGATGTTTGTCTTTTCTCTGCTGGCTTTCCATGCAAAACCTTCCTCAGCAGAGAATTTTCTCCTTTCTTATTATATGACCTTCCCATTTTAATCTGCTCTTGACCTCTGCCTTCTGGATCTCTACATTCTCTTATTTTACTGTTTCTCCTTGCTCTCTATTTACCACTTTGTATGTAGCACCAAAACTTTTATGTAGAACTTTGTTCTTTTGAGTGATGACTTTGTTCTCAATTTTCAGCCCCATATTCTTGCCTGATTGTTTTATAAATCCAAATCTTGGTGCTCTTCGACAGTAACCTGAATATTATTAGCTACTTACATGCCTGTGGGGTTTTATTGGCTACATTTATATTAGACTTCATTTCATTACTACTGTTAGTTGACAGCATGACTCCTATATACTTAGTTTCTTAAACTTGTACAAAAATGTGATCTGCAACCTAGATTGTGTTCTAATTGTTTTTTGGTTGTTCATTTCCATTTCTACCAAATCGCATTAGTTTTATTTTCGAATTGTTAATTCTAAAACCCACAAAATTTGCTTGTTTAATTAAGGTTTTGACTTTTTCTTTCATATCCTCATGGTTTTTGGTCATGATCACAAACGCCAAAACATTTATCATAGTATCACATATGCTTATCCTCAGATTTTACTTTACTTAATTTTTGTAGTGTTCATTTTAGAGCTAGATTAAAAAGAATTGGAGATAACGTCACTTCCTGTTCTGAATTTGAGATCTTGTCTCACTCCGTATGTGGGTATGATAATAGTCTCTATCCATACCTCCAGCATAATTTCTTTTTCCCAGATTTCCACTAGCAGTTTGTGCAGACACTGAGCTCCGCTCTCCCTGACTGTTTTCAATATCTCTGCTGTTATACCATCTTCATATGGGGCCTTTTGGTTTTAAATTTCTTTAATTGCTTCCTTTACGGTTGTAATGGATTTAGGATCCAGAATTGCATATTTAGGTGTTCCTAACTGCTCTTCTTCTCTCCCTTGTCTTCTCCATTTAGTACTTGTGAAAGTGTGCTTTCCAAAAGGACTTGACTGCTTTGCACTACTTTATCCTTTACTCCACAGGCATTGTAACCTTTCTTAAAGAATTTCATGGTACAATAAAAGTTTGTAGTATTGTTAGCAGTGCAAGCTTCTTTTAATCTATTATTTTATGAATCCATTCTTGTTTTTTCTTTTTTAATGATCTGATAGGTTTTCTCAATTGGATTTTGTAGTCTTCTTGATTGAGTTCCCTTTGTGTTTGCAGCCAAATTATCTTTAATTTTCTTTCTTCCTACCACACTCTTGCTGCCCTCATCATCAAACCATGATTGATTTTATTTTTAAGTTTTTCTACAGCTAAAATCTTGTTATTGCGATGCTTTTGTTTTTCCACATTTATTCTTTGGTTAAATTTCACTTGCAGTAGGTTGTGGTGAGACCCAAATTCAGCTCCTTTTAAGATATGAACATCTGTTATGCTTATGACATTGCATAACTTGTATGTTTATGATCAATAAGGACATGGACTGTTTGGTTCTTTGTGGCATCATATGTTGAGTACCAAGTCTCTGTTAGGATGTTTTTTCTTTGAAGGCATGTGTATTGCTAATCACTTTCTTATCTCTAGTTATTGCCAAACTGAGAAGTCTGACTCCATTATTTTTTGATGAATCATTAAGGTTTTCTCTTCCCATAACATGCTTCCTTAAATCCTCCTTCCCTACCTTAGCATTTGCATCTCCTGATATTATCTTTACATGATAATTTGGTAGCTTATTCCACTCCTGTTCTAGCATTTCATAGAATGAATTCTTAACATGATCATAATCATATGGCTCTTCAGTAGGTGCATGATAAATTATTTTATGATTGATAAATTATTAAATTAATACTGCACATTCTTTTGTTATTGACCTCAAATTTCATCACAGCCCTTTCCATGTTTTTATTTATAGAAAAATCCACTCCTCCATAGAAGTTCCTTGTTTCAGTGCTATTAAAATTGCACAATGTAATTTTTTATGTTTATTTTTCCAGCTTAAGGCTATATAACCTCTCAGAAAGTAACTATATCCATTTTGTAATTATACATTTCTTTGTCGGAATATTGCTTTTTCTTGATATTGCTAAAGTTAACACATTCCGTGTTCAAAGTCTTAAATTTATTTGGTGTATCTTATTTTTAATTCACATGTCCTGTACTCCATCAGAGGCTAGTTGTTGGTGTTTCATAACCTGGTCTTTTTATGAAGTGGGTTATTAGCCCAACCTCAACTCTCACATCCTTGGAGATTGGTTTCACGCTGCTTAGCTGTAGCCTACCTCATTAGTGCCAGACCCAACAAAAAGGAGTTTCCCCCCCTGCAACATGGGAAGGAACTAGGACAATCCTTCCCTACACCTTCGCTTTTATACCTCTGGTTCTGGCAGTATGATGTTTCCACTACTAAGCAGAGATGGTATCATTCTTTGGCAGGGATTAAAGAATGAGTACAACTCATTGATTTTATGTTCTTTATTTATGAACAACTTATTTTAAATTATAATTTTTCAGTAAAGGTTTTACCATGAATGTAGCAGTGTATTGTTTTTTATCTACAAATTGACATAACTCAGAATCAAAAACTATTACTTAAAGGAAATATTTACATTTGTGCATTTAAGCAGTAATGTGTAGCAATACTGTACCCAAGAATATTTAACAGTAGTTATCTACAGAAACTAATTTTCTGGTAAACTTTTTATTATTTTTGTAGGTAGCTCTTTCTTCCAGTAATATTTAGTGTATAATTAAAACAAACTTGTTGTTTAATATTTATATATATTTAATTAATTTGTTTTATCTGTGTAGTTTTAAAATACCAGAATTAGTTTTAAATATTAATTAGTAGAAATTTTTTGGTTGTGATAGAGCATTCTACATTTGAAACTTTGTACTCGATACTTATAAAAAAAAGTTAGTATATTAGTATTGTATATACTTACAAAATATTATGAATCTACCTCACTCATTGACTTTGTTTATAGATTATGTACCTGAGTATTTATTATTATTTTCCTAAATATAATTTTATCATCCATTGGGTCTGGTTGAAACTTATGAAACACATTTCACATAATTCCAAGGGTGAGAGAGATTGTCCCTTAAGATTCTGAACCTATTCTTGGATGGCTGTTTTATTTCTGGAATAATTCAATTCATTGTGGTATATATTTTACTGGTCAATGTTAAAAAAATTATGTGTGATATGAATCTTTAATCCTGGGTGAGAATACTTTGATCTGAGAGAGTTTGGTCATGTTCCTCCATGAAGATTTTTTTTTGAGCAGAATTACTTGTCTCACTTCATAGTTCTTGTGAAGTCTATATCAACCCACCATACATTTGGTGTGGTGGGTTGATAGAGACTTCCCTTTCCCATTCTTTGGTTTTTATTGTAAGGTTTTACTAAAACTCAGAGGTAAGATTGTAATTTACTGTGTGGCTAGTATTGTGTGATCACTTAGTACAGCTGCCATGCTTATCCTTATTCAGTCTTAACTAATAAGATTAAAGAACCAAAATGGGGACTCGGTTTTCTATCTGGTGGCTGCCCAATAACCCAAATTCAGTGAAGTAGAAAATCTTCTAAATACTTGGCTATTGGGTAAAGTGAGACCTAACATTTGTTTCAATTATTGGTATTTTTTATTACAGGTTAATTTATTATATAATATCAATTAAATTAGTAGCAGCTATTTGGTTTCAATTTATGCGTAATACTAAATATTATGTTGTGCATAAACAGTTATTTTATTACAGATTATAGTAGTAAATTTTTTACTGAATGACATTAATTTATCGTTTTGAAACAAGTGGCTGACACTCAGTTGCACACTAAAAGATAAATGTTTAATATATGAAAATTATTTATCTTGATGAGGATTCAAACTCAATTCCTTCTAGAGGAAAGGAGGCTGGTACGAGTGTTTTTTTTTCTTTTTTTAATAAAGTATATATATTAAAATACAGATCAATATGTCACTTAGGCCAGTGGTTACACATTTATCAGTTACTTTGACCACTTATTAGGTATACTTTATTTACTTACTTTACCAGAGTATCGACTTTATCTATTTATTAGCTTATCTACTTTATTTACTTATTTGACCAGAGAGAGTTTACTGCATATATATGTAAAAAATACCTAAATTTATTTTATTTCATAAAAATCTAGTCAGAAAAATACATGTTTTATGGTAAAATTTATAAATTAGTAATTGATATTACAATGAAAATAAAAGTAATATGATGTTAAGTTTAATTAAAAATAAAAGTATTTTTTGCCTTCTGTTATTTAAAAAATTGTTAAAATTGATGTGATGAATGTCTAAAGACCTAGTCACAGAAAATACAATATTTGAAAATACATTACATCTTTTGTGCTGTGTTTAATCATTGTCATAAATGGTGCCTACTAAAAAATAACAACTAACTTTATTACTTGACAACTATTTATTCTGAACTATTAATGTTAAACTATTTTAAATTTAAGAAAGAAATGCTTAGTATTATTAATTTTTGTTGCAATATTTTTTTTCAAATAAAAGTTTACTGATAGAATTATTTTTATAATAGTTTTTCAAATTTTATTAATGCATGCTTCATATTGTTGTATTGAATCTATGTAAAGGTGTTAAATTAATTAGCTGTTGTGTTTTTTTAGATAAAAAGTTAATTTAATTAGGTACCAATTTGTGTAATGTTTAGTAGTTAATTTATAATTTAGTTCACTGCTCTGAAATAGTGCTATAACTTAAAAAATATTTCCCTATTTTTTATTTTAGTATAGCGCTAAAACATGTACTTCAAAACAAGAAAAAATATGTAAAGTTAAAAATAATACCATTATTTAGTTTGCTGCCTTATTTTTTAGTTTTATAACCTAAATAATTGTTTTCTAGTTGGTGACCCACAAGCTTTATCTACCTTGCAACATGTTAAAATGTTTTTGCATGCTTCCAGACTGACTTAGGTCAACAAATTATTTTTTTTTCAGATAACTGTTTTCTAAATTCATAAAATGTACAATTATTTTTATTAAATATAATCTAAATCCAGTGATAGCATACATACTTTGTTCAAAATGTTTTAATAATTGTATTTATTTTTTTGTTACAAAATATTGTAATTTTGATGTTAAAAGGAAATGAACTATATTTGGTCCACATCATCTGAACAGCTTCCATTTGACATCAAAATGTTGGACATCAACATAATGGTGATTATCGAAATATCACATTTTCTTGGTTTTACAGTTAATTGTAATGATTTTTCATGGGTATAATGAAAAATATTTAAATTAAATTTTGCATTTTTTGATATACTTTATATAATTCAATTTGTATAGATTTTTTATCAATTTATATAGATTTTTTTTTTAATGTATCTTCTTAAATATTGCTCATTATACAATAGAATGAATAATTTTTTAATCAGTGTTTTACTGTTGTAATGCTCTTTTTCATCCTCCTTGTAAAATATTTGTTATAATTTTAAAATATGTTCAACATTCTATATATTAATTTTATTTTAACATATTAACATTTGTGGCTGTTATTAAACTACTGCTTTTTGTTTTATTAGGCTGCAACTATTGTTAAAAATCTCTATGTTCAATAACAGAAATCTCTTTTCTACAGTCAGGTTCTCCACTCTAGCAATAATTTGCAATTTGTCAGGCTTTTCCTTGTATAGAAGTATTTATTATGTAATTTATTACATTTTTGCTGATAAAACAACATTCTTTTTATTTAGTAAAATGTCCAATTCTACTTTTTTTTTTTTTAAAGTGATAATATATTAAATCTGTATTTATTCCTTTCTTTTTGGCCTCCCAAACCCACAGTTTTGGGTAAATAGAAAAAAAGTAAAATTATTGAAAAAAAATTATTAAATATTTTAATAAATAAATAAAATTAAGCTATTAAGTATTTTATCTATAGAAAAAACAACAAGCTAACCCTAATTAAACTTACTTTATTTTTTTATGATGATAGATGAATTATTGTAGTGTATTAAAAATGTTTATCCTTATCAGGATTTGAACCCAGAATTTTCTTGATGAGGTATGCTATTATTCCATTTCAGAAATGGTATGGTCAAAATAAGTATGTATAAAATCTTTTGACAATTTAAAGATATTTGGGTGCGGTTCCTTCAAAGAAGCAGAAATTAAGTGTAAGCAGTATTCAAAAAAAATATACATAAATATATGACCCAGGAAAGTTAGGTTTTTTGGAGGTCCATAGAATAGTATTATTTGAATGAAAGCAATCTATGTCTAACTAATTTTTATGAAGATATTAACATATAACATTAGTTATGTAATAGTATTTAAAGAAAAATGCTCATGTAATTTACAATTAAAGAAAAAATTTGTACACCATTAAAGCATTTAAAGGAAGTAATTGTAAATTTAGTGTTGGATTTAGGTATAAATGATAAATTTTGCACATTTACACGTAGCATAGGAATGAAAAGTACAAAATGAGGTATTTATTTTTCAATATTATCCCTGTTTACACTGATACACTTTTCCCAACATGTGACAAGTTTTTGCATTACATCTCTGAAAAATTCTGGGGTCTTTCTCGGATCCTGCATTTGCCATATTCTTATTCTGCATCTGCCATACTTGTCAGATCTGAGAAAGATCCGACGAGTATGGCAGATGCAGAATAAGCCCAAACTTCAGCTTGCGGAAAACCATCAGAGAATTTGAGTGGTACCCATTGTGGACAGATTTTATGATAACCCAATTGCTCAATTATATGGCTTACTCATTCGTTTGATATGCCTAACTGAACAGCGATGCATTGCTGAGTGATTTGCCAGTCACTTTGAAGCAAATTGTCCACCTCTTTTTGATGTTTTTCGTCAGTCAGAGAAACTGGTTGTTCACTGCAAGGTGCACCTCAATTGTCGCTTTACCAGCTTCACATTCATGAAATTTCAATGGCCACCTATTCGTGGTATTCCTGTCAACAGTTTCGCTACTATAAACTGCTTTTAAGCGTTGAAAAATATTCATAGGATTCACATTTTTATTATTAAAAATTTAATAGCTTGAACAGCATGTAGTAAAAAACTGCATGCTGTTTTAACTGTGTTATATTGGCTGTTCTGACTCCATTTTAATTGCTCCTGAAAACAAACCAGTTAACGGATTTCAACACATTATTTTGGGTTTGTAGAGGGGGACTTTAGCCATCTTGTGCTGCCACGCCCAACTTGACAGTATTGTCTCTATGTAGCATGCTAATGTGCAAAATTTATCAGCAGAATCTCATTTTCACTCTTGATTGTAATGGTGATATTAAAATCACATTTGGTCAACAGTAGATGGTAATAAAAACAAATGTTAAATAAACAAAGTTTTAATTAATTTTCCATTTTAGCTAATGACATTAGGAAAACGTAATACCTTTGTTTTTACTCCTTTTATAACCAGCAAATTTTTTTTTAGTTTAAATCCTTTGTTGCATTTTTTATTTACTAGTCATATTTAACTTGGATAAACATTATGCTCTTCAAGTCACCAATGCTTATACAGCAATCTGATACAAATTTCTTCTTCCCCATATTTCATGTGTATTTTTCTTAATTTTTAAATATTTTATTTGAAAATAAAATATTTTCCTCTTATAGATTCTTTCTCTCTCTTCTCAAAATTTACAAATGCAGTGTAGATAACATAGATTCTCTTCAGGCTGATTCTCTTAGAAAATAGATTAATTAAATTGCGATAGAACTATCTCCCTTGTTGTTTTAGTTTATTCTTACAACTGATACTTTTATTATCAAGTTGACCTGATTATAAATTATTCTCATTAATTCAGTAAATCTGCATTGTTCCTGGGTAAGATACTCACCTGATCAGAGGTATTTCCTCTAATCATCACTCTCCTCCTTTCATTATCCTTTACCTCTTCTTCTGTGGGTAGGTATAACAAATTTTGTATAGTCCACTGTCCTGGCTTCATATAAGGTGTTATCCAATTACTAGTAGCCAGCAAGTTATGCCCACTGAAGTAGGAAAATTACCTGTGGGACTGTTTAGGAGTTTAAGAAAAATCAAACTATTGATTAAGATGCTTGTGAAATAAACCTTACCCCCTCTTAAATCTAATAATTGGGATGTTTAAGATATCAAATTAATAGGGTGATAAATTCACTTTTATAAGTATTCTTTTTCTGTGCTGTTGAAATTATTGCACTATTATCAAAATTGATGGTGGTGTACAATTCCTTGTTTTTACTCTTTTTTAACAATTTTTGGTTTGGAGCACATGATTTCATTCAGTGTTCGAGGAAGATTATTGATCTGTAAGGTGGAATGTTAGAGTAACTATTCAAACAGAAGATTCTGGGTTCTAATGACCATTATGAGGCGTGGTATTTTCATATGCTTCAAATACTTCTTTACATTACCACACTCAAGCCTTAAGCTTATTTAATGAATTAATTAACTTACAAAAATTATTGAGCAAGATAGATGGGAAAGGGAAAGTTAAAGTAAAGTAAGAATAATAATAATAAGTATGTTGTAATTAAATCACCAGTCACATCCTAGCTACTGGATTATGGTTACAATCTGGAAGGAACTGAGAAATATTTTGATCCTCCTAAGAATATAAATTAACATAGCATATGCCATCATATTAAAAATTTCTTTAATAAACAAATTATTTCAAATTAGACTGCCTTTTAAGTATCAATGTTTTGGCAGAATGGATCTCAGCTGGTAAATTTTTTTTTTTTTTTTTTTTTCACTGTTAAGTTATATCTTCAGAGGATGAGATGAATGAATTGTAGCGTGTGTGAAAAAAGCCATGCCTGACCGGGATTCAAACCCAGGACCTCCGGATGAAAGACCAAGACACTACCACTCGGCCACAGAGGCCGGCTCTCAGTTGGTAAAGTGTTCTAGTTTATAGGAAAGGTAAAAAACATAAAAAGAATAATATCATGAAAGATACAAGTTTCTCTTTAGAAGATTGTTTAGTTCTGTTATTTTGAGTAAGTGGTACGAATACTTGACAATTCGTAATAAAAATATTATATGGGACAAAATAAGTAAAATTATTTTTAATAAACTTTTTTGCCAGTTTTAATATTTTCTGTCGTTTTAGAAAATTATAAGTGGCAACTTATTGCATGTTTCATTAACTGTTTTCAGATTACATGTATACATGAAAATTTACTTCTTGCATATGTATTTATAATGTATTTTTCATAATAAAAATGAATTTCTTATATGTTAAATATATTTTTTTTGGTGTTATAATATATTAATAATACTACTTTCTTTTATTATGTGTATTAAAATTGTAATTTTTTAAGATGTTAATTAAAAAAATGGAAAATATCTAGATAAAGAGCATGTCATTTTATTTTTTTTAAACCCTTAAATTATATTGATTTCATTAATCTACATAAGGTACTGAATTAACTGATTTCTTTATATGAAACAAAAAACTATTGAATACATTAAAAACTCAGACATTTGCAAACCATTTCACATAAGCTTATTCAGTGCATGATTTATAATTTCAAAAAACTGCATTATTTTTTCTTTCCTGGTTCTCTTTCCAATAGAAAGTAAATGAGTTTAAGAAAAATTCACAGGCTTGTAAAATTAGCTCATTTGCTAAAGTATCTTCTTCTGTTTAGTCTCCGGAACCACCATAAGGTATTAATTCTGAGGATTTTATGTATGAATGTAAGTAAAGTGTAGTCTTATACAGTCTCAGGTTGTTCATTTAGGCGGGTGTTCTCCCACTAAACCACCCGGAGGTCCCGGGTTCGAATCCCGGTCAGGCATGGCATTTTTCATACAAGCTACAATTCATTCATCTCATCCCTCTGAAGTTATACTTAATTGTGGTTCCGGAGGTTAAACCAAAAAAAAAAAAAAAAGGTTGTTCATTCCTGAGTTGTGTGGTTAATTGAAACCCAACCACCAAAGAAAACTGGTATCGACGATCTAGCATTCAAATCTGTATAAAAGTAACTGCCTTTGCTAAAATTTAAACCTTTGAACTCTCTACTTTGAAATCAGCTGATTTCACCACTAGACCAACTTGGTGGGCAGCCCATTGGCTAACTTTATTCTCTGAAATGTACAGTGTTAGTTTTATTAATAGTAAATTATTATTTGAATTAATTAACAATACTTACTGTGTTGGAAGCCAGTTTTGGAATAATCCTCATAGATCATGTCAGAGAGGTAGTTTAAATGTACTACACACTAGTTAACAAAAAAAAAACTGTTCCAATATTGTCCTAAGTCAAATGAACCACTGAGGAAATGTTGAACAGAACAGGATCATTATCATTAATTTCTATGATTTTGGTAATCAATGAAATACCTAGCCTGTCATTTTAATTATGGAATAATTTCATACTTGAAGTACTTTATATGTAAAAAAATCTATTAGTCTTTTAATTTAGATAGTACTGAATTTTGGTTTTTTTGTGTTTTATTTCCCAAACTGCAAATAAAAATTAAACTCAAATTTTATCTTGAGAAAGTTTAAAAATATACTGAATATATTAATAGACATAATAAATATTTTTAAATTGAAAATCTTTAAAAAAGAAATTATACATTGCATTAACTCTAATATTTGTAGTATAATAATTTAAAATTACAAAAAATTGCTTAATAAAACTAAATTTTTTATTCATTCATACATATACAAATCCAGTTCCTTGTAATGTGGATCTTGGAAAGCCATTGTTAATAACCACAGCTCCACAATCTCTTAAATTCTTCACAGAACTCATCTTTTTATGTCAGCCTTTATGTTATTTTACCTTAATTTTGACTTCTTTTAAAAAGTAACATGAATTCTCAATAGAAATATTCACAATGAGTAAAAAAAAAAGCCAATAGACTTTGTTAGAGCATCATATTGTTGTCAACTCCATAATCAAAATATGTGTTTATGTGTTATCCATTTTGTTATTTTGAGATTTGACTACATTCTTATCTATATATATGAATGAAATAAGAGCAGAAAATGCCATTAAACCCAATATTTTCAGCTGACAATGTAAATTTAGATAACTTGATACTGAGAATCCAACTGCTACAAATACTGCCTGAAAAAAAAACAATAATGGTGAGTTTTTCAGAAAAATTGATCTGAAAAGATTATTACAGTAATAGGTTTTTTTTTTGTCGATGATGAAAGAATGTGTTGACCTGCAGGGTCTTCGCAGGGTGTGTAGGGTTCGAAACCAGGACACTAGCCGCCCTGGCCTAGCATAAGCTAAGTGGACACTAGAACATGGAGTCGTGGCATCCATGAGCAGTTTGTTACTACCCCCTACCGACTAAACCTCCCTCACCATTTTTCAGGGGGACTGGAATCACCTTTCAGCATAACATCATTCAACCCTGAGAGTCATGGCAGCAGATTAATCCTAACCATTTGCCCTTCCCGCTTGGGCTCCTGCAGTAGAAGCCCCTTTCAGGGTCCTCCTGAGATCATTAGGGCGGGTTGACATCCCGCTTATGGACAGCCAACACATCCCTCCTACAGAAGGCTACTAGGAAAATTACTGCATTTTTAAACTTGGTACTGTGAATATCTGAATTTGGTGATGATGTTTCAGTTAAACTGCAGGTGTGTCATTGATATAATCAGTTTAAGAATGGTCACACATTAGTTAATGGCAAAAATATTTTGGTGAACTTTTTACCTGCTGCATACTTGAAAATGCTGCCTGAGGCAATCCTTGATTACTGCTATAAATAATTAACTCAGACTTATAATATATTCTGCGCATACCCACACCTAGCCAATCATAACTTTAGTAAATGTTCTCTTCCCAAACTATAATGAAACTGAAGAGACAAAAATTTGAAAAGATTAATATTTGTGGAAATTTCCTGAGGTAGTGAACACACTAGGGAAAACTTCCAAGACACATTCAGAAAGTTTGAGATGTTTAGTGTTGGTATTAAGTTTTATAAATACCCTCTGGTAGGATCTTCTCCTAGACAGTGGAGGTGAAAGAAAATAAAGGAATTTTATTAATTTTTTTTTAGGTAGCAGTTTTATTAATGTCAGCCTAATATTGTAGAGTATAAGTAGTTTCAAATAGTTACTGCAAAAAAAAAAAAATTATTGAAAAAGTGTTTTATCCATGAAACTAACTTCCTTCCTTATAAAAATTCACAAGTGAAAGAATCAAATATCTTAAACATATTCTACCATTTTAGTTATTCCATAATTCTGTGATAAAGGTAACAGTTACATAGATAAATAAATCTATTATTCTGATTGATATGTAGTAACATATAAATCACATCAGTAATGTTTTGTATGCTACTGCACAGTTAAAAATGGCACTGTCCCAGCATTTGCCTGGATGGATCAGCAAAAATCACAATTAAATCTAGATCAGAGCATCGTCATAAATACATAAATAATTACAACATAAAAATTGATGTAGTTAAAGACGATATTAATTACATATAAATACATAAAATAATATTAAAATATCTTCACTTATTAGTTGTATTTATTATCTTCATAGTAATAGTAAAAATGACAGCCTGATGTGATAGAAGTATCTACTGTAATTTTTTAAGTATAAGTGAATATTCTTTTTATCAAATGTTACAAATTCATAAATATAAACATAAGAATATTTTTAACTTACTACATGTTGATCTATATTTTTTAATTAATTAATTCATTTATTTATTTATTTATTATTTAATTAATTATGAGAAGCTAATATGACAGCATATTTTTGTATCAAACTTATTATACATTTTTGGGGGAATTCAAAAAAATAATACTAATAATAAATACTTCAGACAGGAATCAAAGTAATTATAATAAATATTTATTAATGATGACAAGCTTAGCATTTTATTAAGACATTTCAAAGCAAAACAGTGTAATATAAGTTTTTGCAAATGAAATCAGTTTGATTATCCTAAAAAGATTTGTCACCTAATAAAACACAAATTTTGTACAATGAGCAATAAAAAGGAAACTATCATTATCATTCATGAGAATTCAACCAATGCAGTTAGAAATCTTTCTTCTATCTGAAAAGCAACAGTTTTATCCACATTACAAAATGATTACATTCGCTGCATAGAATGTAATCATTTTTTGACTGCTAATGTATAGTTTTTGAGTCTTTACATAAAGGGTTTATATTTTCAAATTATGTATCTGGAAAGAGGGTAATTAACAATGAATAGTTCAAGTAATTGAGGAAGAATAAACAACAAAAAAGTAGAAGCCTAAGAACATTTTCTGTGGCATTCCAGTTTTGCAACTTGAAATGAGGATCTATATTTTACACATATGTTATCAAAAAATAAAATTTCAGTTGCCTTTACAGTCTCTAAGATATGTTTTTAAGATTTATAACAATTTATATAGTGAGGAAAAATAAAAACAATAGTTTGAAATACATACATAGCATACAATACCAATATCATGCAATTAAAATTTGTAAGTTTTGATCAAAGAAAGTGTTCATGGTACAAACAAACTAGTCTTATACTATTTATAATAGTTGAAGAAATAAAAACTTATATGAATTGATTACACAGGTTACTTTATTAAGATTTTCAGAAATCTTGAACATATTTTACTTTATATTTGTTAACATTTGTTAATAACACTGATAAACAAAAAAATGTTTTTTTAATGTTTCTCTAAGTGTGATACCATTTCTTTAATTGCATTTTTGTGTACATTACAGGTAAATACAATTTTTCTATCACCCTTAGTTTTAAATAAATTAGACTTCAAAAAAAATTAAGGGAAAATATAGTTAAAATCTGTAAAATTTATAATTTTGAATGACCATAATTGTTTTATAATGAGTTCGCTGATGCTTTTCTTTTATAAATAGCCTCAGGAACATTCCGAATTAATGTCCAACAGTAATCGACTAGCATGTTAGTATTCCATTTCCCTTTGTAGTGGCTTTCCATCACCTAAATGTCTTGGTGGAAATGTTCATCGTGTACGTCACATGTCTCCAAGGTTGACCAGGAAAAAATCCAGATGTGTGTGAAGGAAATGTATTTTCAAAGACATATTACATCCCATAGCTTTGTATAAAGTAAGAGGTTGATTAACAACATTGTAGTAATTCTCAGATTTTTGTTTGCGGAGAATATTTTTAACATTGAGTTAAATACATCATCTTTGACCAACTCTCTTATTTGAGGACTAACAAATATTCCTTCTTTAATTTTTTCTTCACTTACATTCGGAAATTTCTGCCTGATGTACAAAAATCCAGAACTATTCTTATTTATTACTTTAACAAAATTTTCATTAGTCCTAGCTTGATATGGAGAGGAGGTAAAAATATTTTTTTAGGTTCAACTAAGGACTCATGAATTATATTTTTCCCATTTGGAGTTAAGTTGTTTCTTCCACTCTTTGTTAACAGTGTTTATCCCTAGCTCGGCTGTCCCATTCACATGTACTTAGTATAGCCTAACTGCATGCCTAACAAAATCGCTATAACTTTTCTAATCACCACATATCTTCAGCTAAGTTTTTTATAATTTATTTTGCAGGAACATCTTTTTTCATCATATTTTATGTCTGTTTCAAATTAATACCCTAAGCGATTGGTATCGAAAGATATTTGTTAGCTTTGTATAGTAGAACCACTTTTAAACTATACTTGGATGAATGTATGAAAAGGAACCATCCTTAGGTTTATGAACTTGTCCTAAGTGCAACATAAGCTCATCAATATTTGTGCAATAAACCAAATTATCTTCATCGATAAAGTACTGAGAAAGTTCTTTTTGTAGGCTTTGAAAGCCCAAAATTTTTGTATTTTTTTTTAAGTACATTCCAACCTTGCAATCTTGATCCTAACAGTTCAGCTTGATTTTTTGATAAATTTAAATCCCTAATCAAGTCATTTAATTCACCATGTGATATAAGATTTGCCTTATTAAAAGATAATTCAAAATCAAAATCATTATTGTCTTCTTCAGTACTTCTTTTTTTTTTTTAACCTCCGGAATCACCATTAAGTATACCTTCAGAGGATGAGATGAATGAATTGTAGCATGTGTGAAAAATGCCATGCCTGACCAGGATTCGAACCCGG
>JAAAKQ030003772.1:0-13295 GCA_010016005.3 Zanna intricata | reverse complement strand
ATGATTAATATTATTATTATTATTTTAAAATAAAATTTATTTATTTATATATTATATAAATATTATTATTTATTTATTTTATGCATTTGAGTTGGCGTGACACACCAAAGAATATTCCTAATCAAATAATAGAATAAAAACCAAATGCATTATTAATAAACATAAAGTTATTCTCGAAAAACTAGTTGAAATTAAGGACCTTTATTTCTCAATGTAGCAATTCACTGTAGCTTAAAAAAAAACTATTTTGAAAAAATCCATATAAACCGATCATTAAAGAAACAATTCAAAGGATCATTTTCTGGATTATTTATTGAACCACAACATATTATCCGAACACGTATTCTTAAAAGTGTGCTTAGTTTGATTCATCAGTTATAGTAGATTTTTTTCTATCATCAATGTAATTTCCAATAATTCCAACCTACAAATTAAATGTTGGCTGATAGTCTTTGGAAATTATACTACTAAATAAGAATAACAACTTTACAAAGTTTTTAAGTTCTTGTGCAAGTGAATATTGCATTTATGTATAGATAACTGAGGAGTCTCCTTCCATTTAAAGTAGCTTCATTTGCTAAATAACTGATCAAAGCACAAATAGTGACTCAATGATAGATTTTTTGTCTCTAGAAGTTGATATCTGTAATTATATTTTCAATGATATATGGATTACCATTAAACAGCTTATTTATTCAAATAATTACGGAAAAGTCCTGCCTTAAATAAGGTTATGGATGATTTTTTAAACTTTGGAAAATGAAACTAAACTCGAACTATAGTAGTGTTCTTAATGGTTGTGCAAATATAATAATTTGCTCCCCTTAGTGCATATCAGAGAATTCCAGATGTATTTTACTATGCAAGAAATATACTTATAAACGATATATATTATATATGTATATATATATATCCGTATATTCCTTACTGGGATTTTTTATTCTAAAAACAAACTGCCTTACAGTATGACTGCTAACGATTCCTGTCCGAAAGTTTGGAATTCGATGAAAAGCCTCTATCCTTAATCGATGATTACTATTGCTGCTGTTAACAGTTACATTTATTATCGTAGTCATTAACTATAAAAATAATTTTCTTTGAAAATTAATTGCAATTAAAAATGTTAGATCTGCATCAAATGTTTTTCATGATATCTCGTATTTATCAATCCGGCGATAAAAAGTCACACTCCAAAGGTTCTAGAAGAATTTGAGGCTTAAAAAGGTAATTTAGCATTCAGAAATTTTGTAAATTGATAAAATAATATCACATTCAAGGGTATTTTACTGAATAGTTGAATGGGGATTTTCAACATATGTCTGTAACACGCTGAACGATTTTTCCTCATGGCAGATTTTGGTCTCCCCTACAAATACGGTCATTTACGCTATAAATTTTTTCATTAAGTCTCGTACAAAGGTAATTTATCATCTAACGAAAAGAGAAAATTAAATTTGAACAGTTATAACATAATAATTAACAATTAAAAACAATTGATACCAAATTAATGCTCGATTAGTTTTATATTATTCTCAAGAACTATTTTAAACAGCAAGAAACATTTCACTTCATCTTCAGAAAAACAGTTTTTCGTTCATTTTTAAAAACACAATTTTTGAAATCTATGACTTCAACAATGTCGAATTCCTTAAATTTATAGATGATATATATTATATTAAAAAAAAAATATGCACTTTTATCTTTATTTTCATCAAATTTCAAATATTTTCGGTAACTATTCGGCGATTGTGGGGCATTTAAAAAAAGAACGTTATCTTCATCTGCAGAAATAGTATGGAAATAATTTTTTTTTTAGAATAATTAGAGTTTTCTAAAATTCTAAATGTTATTATTTGCAAAATAAGAATTATTTTAGTCAAGAAACTCAAAAAAAAGTTTCTAAACCTTTCGTTTAGATTCCAGATATTGTTCAAAATAGGAATTCGTTACAGTCCGCGACAACGTAAACTCAAGCAAGCCTCTGTAAACAGTTACTAGATGACGCGTTAACAGTCTCTCAATTGTTTTAGTAGTTTCTCGAATTTTCTGTACTTTGTGTTCGTATATAAATAAATGTGGGTCTCACACGGTTTTAGTTTTAATTAGTTTACGGAGACTGTATTAACTGAATATTGTTGCGATCATGTCAAGAGAAGTTTTTAAAATATTTCTCTCATGTTCATTTTTAAAAACGGATCAGTTTTTACTAAACACCCATAAGATTTGTGTGACTGAAAATGAAGAGGACATATGAAGAAGCGCAAAAATCAAAAATACCACTACAGTTATATGGTCTTACCTCACCACCATAGGGGTGATAGTCTTGTGACAATCCCGGGTGCCACACCACCCCCTCCGTTCCTGGCCCTGAAGGACTTTACCGAATAATGTCTCGGTAGACCTTTCCATCAGTTTATTTACACAACCTCGTCAATAGTAGGTTGTGTAAATACACCTCCTCCAACCAAGACCACCTATCATAACTTACATCCCTCAAATAACAAATTAACCGATTTGTGGAAGAGGGATCCCCCACTTTCGTCTAACACCGATATTTCACACAAGAACTCTTCCTAGATCTATCTTCAATTAGACTATGCACTCATAATATCTCCCCATTACTTGATTGAGCATTTAAACACCAAAAGTACTATCCTCATACCAACAAAACAAGTGTTAATTGCAACAACAATTTTGTCCTATATTCAGTTAACTCAAAGTTCTTTTTATTGATTATAAAATCAAAAGGAATTTTTAGATCAACATCCTGACCACAATGGAAAAGATACCCTCCACAGCATTATGGTTACCACTCCACCCCCTCCATATCTAGCCCTGAGGGGGCTTTACTGGAGATCATCTTCAGTATCTCAGCTACAGACATCTTCCCAGTCTCCAATGCCTCAGTCAGGAAGCCATCGATGCAAATACCACAATGACACTCCCATCAGTGTACTATTAGTCTAGTTAACCCCTACCAATACTTTCATAATCTTAAGTAAGACTGTCCTGATTGAGCTGATAACTAGCCCTACACCGACCCAAAAATGGAAAAAAGCGAGTCCCACATGCAATACCAAGCAAGACACTAAAACAACAAAAATGGCAAAAATATTTTTTGTGAATGAAAGTGTTGACACCAGAGTGCAGAGTGCTACCAGGTAAATTTAAATGCCATTTAGAAATTACTTATCCCACAGTAGTTAGTTAGTAAAGCTCATGACTATTTTACCAAGAAGCTAAAAGAGATCAATACCAAACAATGTTTTTGTAGCATAAATTGCACAGTAATCGCAAAATATAAGAAGCCCCATACAATCTTATCTTCCTGGCTGCTGTAGATATGGTGAACATTATGATCAGTGATCAGTTGGGAAACTACTTCAAGTACCTTTGAACAATAACACCATCAGACGCAGAACTCAGCTCATAGCGAAGAATACCATTAATCAATTAATTGAAAAACTAAAAGTGAAAGAATTTAGCTTGCAGCTGGATGTGATCATAGAAAATAATAATTATCGTCATAAATAAATAATAATAATAATCCTTATACTTGATTTGCTACACACAGTTTATAGATGACAATAACATTGTAGAAGATCTTCTCTTCTATAAAAGTATCATTGCTGGTTCAAAGACTCAAAACTTTCTCTTGATACTTTTATACCCAAAAACAGTTTGGAGTGGCCTAAGTGCGTTGTCTGTGCTGATGGTAGTCGTTCTATGTCTGGCTGTTCTGGAGGAAAGCCTGCTTTTATTCGAAGCAAAACTCCTGAAGCACATTGTACTTACTGCTTTATTCACAGGGAAGCATTTGAGGCAAAATATCTTAGCTTTACACCAAACAAAATTTCAGTGTATGTAGTGAATATAATAAACTTTTTAAAACCTCGCCCATTAAAGGCAACATTTTTCAAAATATGATGTAAGAGTACAGAATCCAAACACATATCTTTGTTGTACTACAACACTGCACGATAGCTTTTGCGTACTAATGTACTATCTCATATGTTTGAACTGCGGCAAGATATTTAAATTTTTCTTAAAGAGGAGATAGACAATAGAAAAAGAGGAAATAAAAGCTGAAATTATAATGGAGGCAAAGATTTTAATCTGTAAAAAAATAATTGAAGACATGGATATTGAGCCTAACTGATTAGTATAGAACACAAAGGAATGAGACTAGCATCAGAGCAGTCAACAATCTGATGACTCTAAAATAATCAATCAAGAATGCTTAAAACACCTTTTAAATTAAACTTCTTTATTTATATAAGTAGCTTGATAATTTTCCAGGGATATTTTTATGTTAATTTATTCAAGAAAGAATTTATCCGATGAATATAAACTAATTTTTAATCAAACAAAATGTAAATTAAAAATAAATGAACATTCAAACTGAAAAGCTATAGAAAAAAAAAATTATTCAATAGACCTGCTCTTATGTTTATGCATTTATTAAATTAGATAGATGACTAAATAAGACATCAATCTAACTGATAAACATAATTTTTGTTTTTCATATGCAACACATGATTTTTTTGCCGCTGAAAACTAATATGAACTCAGAATCTTTCTATCACCCACCATTTTTAAAAATTTTTTTAAATTTTAATTAAAGGATTTTTTTCATTTTTCAACATATAGTTAACATTTTAAGCTCCTGTATTGTATTTTGTTAGCTCACTTTTTATGGTTTAACTTTGTTAACATATTTTGTATTAAAATTTTCTTAACATAATTTGATTATATAACCTCTGTGCTCCAGAACTTTTAAATATGAAACCTATTATATGAATGTTCAACACATATAAACTGAGTATTATTCACATTTAGAGGGTATCATAATTTGTGGATGATTTCCATAATATCCAGAACTCGTATTATGATTATAAAAGACTAATTATGATTAGATATGCTTGACATGAATAATATGTATGGAAAAATGTTTTTCTCAAAAATCTACTCTAATTTATTAACAAAAAAATTTTCTTATTTAAAAAATGACGCCTGCAAAACCTATTTCTCAGCATATATATTTCTTTTATAAATTATTGTATTTTGATTCAGAATAATTGATTTATTTAGTTATTTTTACACATGTAACCTACATAACCTACACAGTTTTTATGTATTAAGTTTAATTATAGGTTTTAAAAACTAGAAAATGATTCAAGTTTATTGCTTAGTCTGTCAGTCATTTTACTTTTAGGACGTTCATTAATAATAATAAAAAGCAGAGTTCTGATATTCAATCTCATCTCAAAACGGAAAACACTAAAATGTTTTGAAGGCCAAAATATAAGTTATAATTATGAAGGTTTTTCTTATTTTTCTGTTTATATGAAATTATAGTATATTTAAAGTGTAATTTATAAATTATTTATAAATTTTATCTAATATACTGTAATTATTATTTCCTTAAAAAATTTAATACCACAGTATATATTTATTTTTATTTTTTACACATCAATCAGTATGTTTCATTTCATTTTCAAATAACAAATGTTGATTTATACAGTGTTTGTATTTTGTGTATTTCTTATATCTGTAATATTTTTTCAGATATTATATGTAAGATAACAAACTTGTAAAAAATGGATAAAAACAGAAATAAAATACAATCAATTAAATCACTCATTTATAAACAGCATTTTAGCAGAAAGCTGTTATTAAAACAGTGATATCCTTTTCTTTGTGATTTTCTTTTCAACAGAAGTGATTCTATAACTAATCCTTTTAATAACTACTACTCACAACACTACACAAAAATTTGCGTATTCTTCTTAATCCACTTTTACCAAACAAAATAGAGGAAAAATGGTTGTATTACACTTTATAATTATACTTCAGCCTACAAAAAAGGTATTATTATGCATTGGCTGTCATTTTTAATAAACTTTTTTTTAATAAATTTAAAAAAATAAATTTATTAAAAATAAATTTTTTTTAATAAATTAAACATTTTTAATAAATTTTTACTGTGTAAAAAATTTTTATTGATATATTTAATTAGGCTTAAAAAATCTTTAGCAGAAACAGAATTCTATTGAAAGTTTTAAATAAAGCTAATTAAATTATTAAAATTTTACAATTTTTAAAGTTTAATAATAAATAATCCCTATTGTGACTGACAACATATCACCTGCAGAACTGAATATCATCTCCAGTTTGTTGGATCCAATAAAGAAGTTGCAGAAAACCATTTCACTCCTGACTTTTCCTTGTAACCTGCCATTAAATGTTTGTTGTTGGAAATGGCTATGCTATTTTTGGGAGAGATTTGCATTTAATATTAGTTTACTTACAAACTTTTAGTTACAGCAACTAAAAAAAAAAAATATACATGGATTTTACTTTTTAAACAATATTTATGATTCAAAAGAATTTTTTATTTTGTTTCAGCAATGCGCTTGGATTCTGGAAAATGTAAGTAATATATTTTCTGCATCATTATTCTTAATTACTATTATTTTTATTCTTAATTACTATTATATTATGAATTCAAATCGTTGTAAAGTAGAAATCTTGCTTTTTAAGAAGTGTGAAGTTTTCTCTTTTTTTGAAGATTATTAATCACATGACTGATTTTATGGTACTCATTCATTTTTGTTTTGAACTTATCTTTTAACCTCAACATATCTACTACAATTTACATTCTAGTCTAGACTAGATATCCATATTCTAGTTTTCATAATCTCTTCACGTTTACCCTATCATGTTTCATTATTATTACTAAGTTTTCAAGGACTGCAATTCCTCCTCAATCAGTACTAACCCAAATTCTATAATTTCAACTATCTTTTTTATCATTGCTATAAACAATAGAGACCTACATTTATTCACAAAATTCAGTCTTTTAGCAAAAAATAGCCCTGGGGCTAGGTTCCAAATAATTATATAGATGCACTCAATTTGCTTATTGATTTTTTGAATTTCAAGATATATTAAATCAGTAATAATATGTTGATATGTTTTTGCTTTGATATCTCAATCATATTTGTGAATGTTTCTGTTAGTTAAACTCACAACTCTGTTAGGTAACGGGCAACAAGAAAGATTCCTGTTATGGTTTTACTCAAAATCCTATTTATATATCAGAATTATTATCTATTATACCTTGTCACAGTTTCAGAAAGATTCTTTGAAACTGTCTTCCATAATAGTAAGATCTCAAGTTTTCTACAACTTTCTGCTATTTCCATCTTCCCCCAACAAAAAAAAAAATTCTTGTCGATTTTCAAGCTTTCCTTCTTATTTCATAAAAAATGAAATAGGCTTTGCTCTCCAAACTTATCTCCTAGTGTGCATTTTTGTATTTTTTTTTTAATATCTGGAAAAGTAGATGTGCTTAACTGTAATTTTTCATTAGGTTTTTGAGTGTTTATAATTCATCAGTAAAAGAAGGAGGGTGTAATCCAGTTTTTAAACCAGTAATTTCAAGAATATCTAGACAAAGCTGATGAAAAATTGTCTGAATATTTTCCTTCAAGGTCTCTCACTACTTGCCAAAAATCATTGAGGACTTAAGGGCTTTAGCGTTTCAGAGTTTTCTTCAGATATATTGAATTTTTGAACTTTTTCATCAGTTTTGGATGATAGGGAACAATGTTTTTTTTTTTTTTCACCATGCAATTATCCTTATTGACTGCAATTTGTATGTGCAAGAGAATGCTCACACAGATGAAAAATAATTTAAGAATTTATCTATGTAACTTTAAATTGCTGTTTATACTTCTTTACAGAGTGCTTTCAAAGTGTTCAGTACTTCAACAGTAACAATAATGTAACCATCAATAACAAAATAAGTACATTTTTCTTTTTTAAATAATTAAAGTTACCAAAGTTACAATGGTTTTCAGTCAACTTCAATTTAGAACTAATATTTAATTCTCTTATTAATACAGTCACTTGTTTTATATATATATATATATATAATTTAATGAACTGTATAATAAATTTAAATTAAAATATACCATGTATTATACACATAGTATGTATATTTATTTTATATATTATTTATCTGTTGTTAGGTAAACAGATATCTTTTTACAAGACATTTTAGCAAAATTAAAATCTATAAAACACAGATTTTTTTTACACATTTTAGCACTGCTGAAAAACGATACAGCTGCTGGACTATTAGCATAAACTCCCAGTTTTGAAAAGTTTGATATAAAAAGAATACCATTAAAACGGGTTAATTAGAACACATAAACAAAGGAAGACAAGGAATGGCTACGTACTTTAAATATAGTTATAATTAATTTTATACGTAATAATATTTGTTTATAGTTAGTAATCTTACTTACCTTATTTACAGATCTCATATTTGATGGAAGTTTGAGAGTAACATACGGAGATCATTACACATCAAAATTATCAAACCATTCAACTAAAGAATACAAAGAAAAATCAAACAAATACAAATTAATGGTGGGTACTTTGTTGTTAATGTCCTACTGCACTCTATTTAATCAAATTAAACTAATTTTTTACCACTGATATTTTCACTTCATTTAATAAAAAAAAAACTTCATCATTAATTTTTCTGTGCATTCAATACATGAAAACTGGAGACAAGTTAGGGATTTGTTAAAATTCTTTGAAGTATTAAAAAAAATATATTTACCAGTAGCAAATTTTATCAATGTTTACAATGATATTATTAATTCAAGATTAAAATTTTTTATAGGTTACATTAACAGATATCTAAAAATCAGAGAAGTAGAAGTTTAAGAGTAGAAATCCAGAGGCTTGTTTGAAAATTATTCTTTCTGAATATTTTATAAATGTGAGAATTTTTTGTTAAAGGTGAGTTTTTTTATGTAGTGTGTGATGTATGATAAATTGTAAGGCATAATTTACCTCAAATTGAGTTTGATGTATTGATTAGTTTTTGTTTATGTGTCATTTTTTGCTAAGATACTCAGAGAATTAAAACATTAAACTCTGATAGATTAATATGCATACCAATAACAACAAATAATATGTAAGAACATGATAAAAATAATACATCTTGGTAAATTTCTGAGTAAATTCTGATCAAGTATATTATACACACATTATAGTTAGCTACTATATAAAAATTTACATAGAATAAATGAATTTACTAAGTTGTTTTTCATTTAGGTAGAAAATCTATATGGTAGAAGTGAACTAGGTCCTGCTGTAAGGTACTGCAGCATTACTGGATTTGCTAATGGAAGCCTAGTAGTCTTCTTTCGCCTTATCTTGGATCGTCGAAAGATTCCCAAGTAAAAATTTATATCTTAATTATTACCTTACTTAATTATAACTATTACGCGTATTTTTCCCAAACACAGAACCAGGATTAATTAACAGTTCTGAAAATTATGTATACATAAATGTGTACATATAAGTGTATTTTGTATGTTAAGTGTGTGACACTCAAAAATGTTTAATTATGTTCAAATGAATATTTCTGCTATTGATTATTTTAGAGTTATTCAACAATTATAAGTTTTCAATTACCTAAACAAATAAACTTAAATAAAGCTGTCAAATTTAAATAGATATACATATCATTCAGATTGATATTTAGTGATACTTTACGTAGATCATATAAGAAATGGGTACCATATAAGAAAAGGGATACCATAGGTAACAAAAGGTACTGGGTCCACCATTTTGTGGAAGCATAAGCAGTGATACAAAAAAAAATTATTAGAACAGGATTACAAAATAGTAAAATAATTTTGGTTATAATTAAATAGGTTATAAACTATTTAAATACATTTAAATAACATGTACATGTATATCAAATAATAGTGTGGCAAATGTGTAAAGATAATTAACAAAGTCAAATAAAGTAACAATTTTGAAGAAGAAATAAAAAGAATTCATACTCATTATTGAAATGTTTATGTAAATGCAGTAACTCAGTTTTAATTAATTTAAAAACTATCAAAAGTATCATTTTGTCTATAAATAAAAATCTTTTAAGATAATTTTAAATAAATTTTTAATGTTGATATTTAACTAATACTTCAATTAAAAGTGAAAGCTCAATAAACTTTTTCTTATATGGAAAAATGCAAAATAGTTTTGTTTATCAATTTAATAAAACATGGTTATCAGGTTGTTTATTATAATTTGCTTTACAAATGAAAAGAATTGGCTGTAAGGTTTGTTATTTTTTTCTTTTAAATTGATGATTGAAATGGGACCTGCAGATTTACAGTTTTAGACCACTATATTAAAACAATAAAAAGTCAAATAACAATTTTGCTACTCCTCTTTTGTTACTCATTAGATCGGATATCTGTATAATCCTGTATGTAAAATACTCTATCTACACAATACTTCTGAGAAATCCTTGAACCTCTGCTTGTATTTAACATGTTGCTACAGTTTTGAAAGTCACATGGTACTTGGTTCCTAAGAAATAATCTCTTTACTGCGGCTGGTATCCCTATTCTCAAGATCACATAGGGCACTTCCTCATTCTCTTGTTTCAGTTGCAAAGCGATAGCTAGAGTAAGCGTACAGAGTTAAAGAGTTGTGGAGAGGTGGATGATGTTTCGGTGCAGTAATATGATGGCAAGGAAAAAAATACCACGAACAATGAATCATATCATGAACCTTTAGCAATGAACTCTCTCAATACTTGGTATTGGTAATATGAACAATACTTGGTCAGTAGAAACATCCATTTGTTTTTGCAGTATTAAAAATGGGCCATGTAATGAACAAAAGAAGAAGACATGTACCCATATATGTTGCCGTTGCTGATTTAATTGAGCAATTTTCAATTAAATCTATTCATTAATGAGCAGTTGAAACTAATATGTTGCATTAAACAATTCTTGATCATATATTTAAAATGACTAGAATGTTAAACTATTTCAACCCCAACTTTTGCAAATGAATTATTGAACTGAGACATGGAACAGTTTGTAGCCATACCATGCTTTGTTAGCATGATTTCCAAAAGCAGTGTACCACATAACAGTGTAGTTTTCTGATAACTGTACAATCTATTGCAATTGACAAGGCGAGAGTATGATTTTCTAAGCTAAGGAGAGTTAGTTTTGTGTAAGTTTTAGAAAGGAATTGATCACATGTAATAAGGTGGGCCAGGACAACTTTGCAATACTTCTGGACCATTTTTTTTTTAAGAGTTCTTAAATGGTGATTCTTATTTGCAAATTTTTTAAAATAGTTAATACTTCAACTTCAAGAGAGGGGTATTTTAGAACATATCTGGATAAAGCAACATTCGAGTAAGCGATTTTATAAATGAATAATTTCCAGGCCCCTGGATTCACAACTATCATCAGCCCCATTTAAATTTCCACCACAAACCCTTGGCCTTATCGCACCCAAGGAACCATTGTAGAGAATAATCAAAGCTTATGAGAACTAGGTCTACGATCTTAACATCAGTATATAACAAACTAAGAATTCTGTAACACTGTGGAGGAAGCCTTTCGAACTCAAGGACACTTCACATTTAAAGAACATCAAGATGCTAACTTTATGTTTTCAGCACAATGGTGCACGAAAAAATCCATTAGATAAATAATTTGCAATCAAAAATGTATATAAATGTTCAAGATATATACTAAGTCTACAATGTATATTAGTTTAGGAATACAGGGACTTCTTGAACGTACTAAATACAAAAATGTTTATTTAATCTGAATATTGTACAATAGTACATTTTATTGATAATATTATTTTAACTGTAAATATAGCATATTAGAACCAAATGTGTTTAGTTCACCATATAACTTGATAAACATCATGTAAAGACAAGATCACCACATAACATTCCACTTTTATTGACTTAATCCATAATTAGTGTTTTTTTATAAATATATAAATAACATGTTCAAAAAGTTTATAAAAACCTTTGTATTAAAATTATAAACTTCCAGGCACTACCCAACATGCATATGCAGACCTATGAATCCAACAGAAAACAAAATTCAAATTTCAGTTCTTTTTTATTCCATCATCAGATTATACAAGTTACAAGATGCAGTTTATTACAGACCAAACTTTAAAAAAAATTATTGTAATAATAAATAATATTAATTAAACATATACATAAAGCAACTGATTCCACTTAAAGCATATTCTATATACATATACAAAGATTGGAGGTAAGAGAATGAAAACTGAAAAACAAACTACTCATGTTTTATATAAATGCACACTGTAACTGTATATATATATATATATATACACGGTAACCTGAGAGGTATTTGTAAAACTGATGTGAAATTCTGTCAAAATGTACACTAATATTTATGTACACAAATAGCATATCTCATTTCATTTTACCTTCTATCTGCTATTTTTTTTGTTTTTCCAGTAAAAATGTATTTCTTAGGCATGGATGTCTTCAATATCTACAAAATAAATAGGTTTGAAAATCTTTCTTTGGGAAATTTCAATTTGGAAACCATTTAAATTTTTTAATCATTAATACCCTGTAATTATTAGTTTCACTTAATTATTTTTGTTAGGTAAAACACAACAGACAGATTATTTATAAAAAGCAGTTGAAAAAAGCCAAAATAGGGCAGAATTTTTTAAAGCACATCTTCAGTAATACTCTTATCAGAAAAGTAATGCAGTTTGCAAATTTTGTTGAAAAATCATTAATAATAATGTTTATTATTATTAGCAATTTAATGAACCAAAAGAATAATTTATTCTTTATTATTACCTAGAATATTCAATTAAAGCAATAAATCCATTAGAAATCAACATAAGAAATTTTATTATGTTGAGTTTTAGATTATTTACATAACTTGCTTTTATAAGAATGAATAAATGATTGATTACATTTGAAATATCCATGTACCCCTACAATTATTTAAATTACATTTTCAAAATGACATTAATTTTCCTGGAAAAGAAAGAAATTTTTTCAGAGAATCTTGCAAATTAATAATCTCTATTTCCTGTTTTAGACCTTAAAATCCATATGAATTCTTTTCCCCAACTCTTTTATCATGCTTCTGTTTCTTACAATGATATATCCTATCCCTGAAGATATCAACATTCCCTGAAGAAAAAAGTCTCCTGAAGAAAGAAGTCTAGCGATGTAAGGTTTGATGATTGGACAGGCCAGTTTACAGGTCCTCTTCTTCCAATACAACAGCCTTCTAACACATTAAAATAACTGCACATGAAGGTTAACTGTATGAAGTCCAGCATTATCATGCTCCGGGTTGGTCTAGTGGTTAACGCGACATCGTAAATCAGCTGATTTTGAAGTCGAGAGTTCCAAGGTTCAAGTCCTAGTAAAGATAAAA
>JAAAKQ030003750.1:0-18801 GCA_010016005.3 Zanna intricata | reverse complement strand
TCATTCATCTCATCCTCTGAAGATATAACCTAACGGTGGTTCCGGAGGTAAAACAAAAAAAAAAAAAAAAAAAAAATTAATGAAATAACAGTATAGATGTCAACAGGCTTAATTTTAGTAAGTAATAAGAATTTTTACAGAATTATAAAAATTAAAACTCAAGCTCGTTATTTCTTTAACCAAATTAAAATTATAATTCTTTTCTTTATTATTTTTTCGTTCGCTTTGAATAATATTCCTGTCCTAATTGCATCTTTTATTTGCTTTATCGCTTCCGTTACATACAAATTAAGATATATTAGGCCTACATACTTGTTTCATTTCTTTTTTAAGCATTTGCCTTTTTTAGTTTGGTACTCTTATTATAGCTACAAAATTATTTTAAAGATTAAAAATAACTCTTCTTTAAACCATTCATCAATCTTGTTTTCCTTCAAATTTTAAATATTTCTTTTTTAATCAATTTTTTCACAGCCTTTTTTATTTTTTAAGATCAACAGGTCTCAAATGAGAGTAGTTTTACTTTATTTAATAGTTTTTAGAATTGATTAATAGTCACTAAAATAGTTTCCCACGTATGTATGTTTATGATCCGAAACAAAGTTTAATAGTATCAAATCTCTTCTTTTTGATTCTTTTTGAATCTCAATTCTTTTTGTTAATAAAATTCTTTGATACGTTCGATGCTCAGTTATTAATGCTGTCATCGACTAATTTATTGCTTTCGTAAAACTGCTGTACATATTATTACTGAAATTATTTTTATTTTTCTCAAGGTAACCAAATAAATTTTACAATTTTCAAGTTTTTTATTTAGTGTAACACAATCAACAACGAATTCATATGCCTCCAATTTATTCGAACTGTTAGCAACTTTTTAAATAGATATTTAATATGCATTTTTCTTTTCAAAATATTTAATAATTCTAATAACGTAATTATAGTATCTGTTCTAATTTAAACGTTTTGCCATTTTTTTCTAAAATTTCATCAATTTTAATGTATTACCAATAAACTCTTTTTATATTCGTCGCTAAGAAGTCGTTTATCTTTTTAAAGTAAGTTATCTGAAATTTTTTTCTGCTGATAAGTTTTACAACTTTAACCTTTTAGGTACATACTCTTACAATCCACTGTATTAGATCTTCACGTGAGAATTCAGCACATGTTTTCTTCATTTTCCTTACCTTATTTTAATACGCTCCTGTAATATCACATTTTATAAATATATAAATTTTACTGCTTGTTTATTTTTTTCCTATGGCTTCTGTTTTTTTCTGTACGCAGTACTACCGTAAAGCTGCATAAACAATACAAATATGTTTTTTTTTTTAATATTTCTAATATCTTCAGATACCGAACTTGTTTTACATATATTATGTTATATACCTTACCATATTTTCTATATTGCAAGGTTTATTTTCATCATTATTTATGTACTTTTGATTCGTAGGCTTATAGTAAGCCTGAAAATGGGGGCGTTATTTAAAAAAAAATGTCTACAGCTCTAAAAAATGCACATAATAAATTTTAATGAATATGTGTATGTTAAGTGTCATAACCATAACATACCAAAAAGATGCCGTAGACATTCTCAGGAATAATAAGAATTCCACACCAGGTTCACTGGAGATAATGAGGAGTGAAGTGATTTCCGTTCTTCATTGACCAAAACATATCTTCGTGCATCATATGCCAATTCTTAAACACGAGACATGAATAACTCTAAACACGACACCTTCTTTCTGTTTACTACTGGGACGTTTTAATAAAAGTAAATATTTTAATTTCCTCCTTTAAAAAATAATATATTTAATACAGATTATTTTCTAAAGAATTTAAATTACATTTCCTGAAGTTATTTAACTTCGGTTTGCTTTTCTCTATACTAAAGGTAAGTTGGAAAGTAATGCCAAAAAGACCCTTGAATTCTGGGCACATAGGAAAAATACTGAGTGTTATGTAACTTTCAGGTGAATCTCCTAAACCAGTCACGAGTGCGCAACCAAAAACCTCCACTGTTATAGAAAATTATAGAAAAAATACCGGACGTTACAGTGGTTGATAAGGCGACATCATTCAAGAAGGCTGTAGTGCACGTTAGAGACTTTGACGCTGAGGTAACAAGCGAGGACGTGATGCGTGCGGTTTAACAGAGCACTGGGCGGTGAATCCTCATCAAGGGTCACCTCCCTGAAGCCCGCTTTTGGGAAGAGTTAAAACGTCACGATCGTCCTGATGGTCAGTGAGTCAAACAAGTTGACTGCCACCAATCGCATACTGGTTGGATGGCAGTCGTGTCGTGTTGACCTAAGGAAACCCGATATACACTGTCATCAGAAGGCGAGCTGTAATGAGTCCACTACATGCGCTCTGAGTGTCATTTTAGTCCATTAGATTGGGAGGTCTGCAATCTATCCGCGAAATGAAGTTAATGAATGCAAACCGCATCACCATCGCGCACGACCTCATTTGGAGAACAGCGCTTGAACTAGACATAGACTTCTTAACTGTGGCAGTCCAAGAAGAGCACGCCAGTGACCACAAGGCTATCGCCTTTACGGTGGAGGGCGGCCGGTCTGGACGTCCCGCCTGTGTTCAAAGATGGAAACCTTCGGGGCTGCAGGGTGAACGAATTGTTGACAGGGCAGAAGATAAACTTAACCCCACTTGGTCGATGTTTACTGAAGCAATAATGGAGTCTCTGGCTGAGGAGTCCCGCCGAAGTTGGCGGGAAAAAAAAATAAGTAGGCGTGAGTTTACTGGTGGAACGTGGACATTGCACTAGAAGCGCAAGGCAATGCTCCTTGAAAAAGGAAGTTACAGCGTGCAACGCAGTAAGCCGATAAGCTGATTGAAGCCTACAGAAGAGCTAGAAAGGCCCTTTGCGAGGCAATCAAAACATCCAAGGTTAAAGCCTGGGAGGGTCTTCTAGCAGACCTCATTGTCAACCTGTGGGACAGGGCGTTTATATTGGTCATGAACAAGTTTGAGAGATCCATCGTCCTCTTATCGAGAAACCAAACACTAAGAGGCAACAGCTCTTGGGTGTTAGTTGTAAAACTCGTAACCAAGATAATGAGTACCAAAGAGAAGAAAGACAAAGAATCGGATGGTCTATAACTCATGGTAGGCAGAAGCAGCAGCAGCAGCAGCAGTACTGATAGGCTAACAGATACGATAAGAAAAGTAGGCGAAGCAGAGGAGCTGAGGGGGAAGGGGTGAAGGACAGCCCCCTGTGCAGTGTCGATATGCGTCGACACTTTGTGGGTGGCGACGGTGATGATGAACGGGGATTCTGGACTCTCCGAGCTCGAAGGTACACCCCGGAGCTGTGCAGTGCTTAATTGCGGGTCTGGCCCCGGGAGAGAAGGATCGGTGAGATAAAGGTTTAATTGGCAGGGCGCAGGTACACATCCGCACTTTTAATAACATCTTGCGGAACCTGTTACGAGCTCACAATCCCCTATAAGGGGGCACATAAATGGTATTCCTCAGACTCATAATTAAAAAGATATAATTTATCAATGTTACGCATTCATTTGCAGTATTTTCTTTTCAAATTAAGTTCGTTTATTAATTTTAAACTATTAAAATCTATCGTATGTGTGATTTTCAGCCGATAAGAAACTTATCGGCTGACGGTATTTGTTTATCTTTGTTTGTTGATAATTATGTTTGTAATATTTTTGCTTTTTATAGATATCATTGATCTACAGTGGAGGTATTAATTTTTGAGTTACATAATTTCTTAGACATCCATGGTAGCAATCCTATAACGATGCTTGTAGGAGATATAAATTTGAATCTTTTAGAGGATAATGATATTATTAATGAATATACATTTTTGCTTTATTCAAACGGTATGGAGTGTCTCGTCAACACCCCTACGAGGTTAGACCACAAACATTTTTATAGATAATTTTTTTCATTAAATGTAAACAATTCAAAGAAATATCTTTAAATTTCTTTGCTGATGTCGCATACGCTGATATCACAGACCATTCTCTTATACTTGTCTGGAGTGATAAAACTCAGAATGTACCACTCTATATCAATATAGTGTTATTAATTTAGCTAAGATTAAACATGAGATCTTAAATACTGATTGGAATAAAGTATTTAATGAAAAAGACGTAGGCAGTGCTTTTGAGCTATTTTATGAACTTTTAAAAATATGTTCTGGAAAAAAAAGCATAGAGTTTAAAAAAATACTAAAAATGTCATCAAAATTAAACCGTTGGTATCGGATTATTTATTAAATAGAATTTTAAAAAAAAATTATTGTTAAAAAAATGTTTAAATGAACCGTATAATTAAGAGTTTAAAATATATTTCATTAGGTACAGGAGTAGACTTTTCTATGACATAAGGAAGGCTAAAGAATTATATTTTTGAAATTTATTAATAATACTGGTAATACTTGGCAACTAGTGGAAACTACTTGATCAGTTAATAGGTAAAAAGGATAAGAAAATATGAACTGGACGGAATTAACGCCGAGATAAATACCCAGATAGTTCTGAAGTTAAAAGGTTTCGGATATTTTTAATAAACCTACCGGATTGGTTTGTGGTTAACTCGACATCGCAAATCAGCTGATTTCGAAGTCGAGAGTTCTAAGGTTCAAATCTTAGTAAAGATAAAAATTTTTATACGGATTTGAATACTAGATCGTGGATACCGGTGTTCTTTGGTGGTTGGGTTTCAATTACTACACCTCTCAGGGTCGACCTGAGATTGTACAAGACTACACTTAATTCACATTCTTACTCATTCATCATCCTCATTCATCCTCTGAAGTAATACCTTACAGTAGTTCCGGAGGCTAAACAGATAAAGAGAAAGATATTTTTAATAGGTATTTTTTAGGAATCACAAAGAAACTAAAAACACCTCTTGAGAATGTTACAATTCAGAATCAATGTTTATATAACATTATTGTTACCTCAACCGAAGTAGGAGCCACTATTTTCCTAGAGCCTACACATTATCTCGAGATTGAAAAAATTATAAAGTCTATGAAAACCAAAATGTCATCTGGTTTTGATGAGATTTCTTTGTTTGCCCTAAAATTCGTATGTGAATATATTTCTCATGGTTCTGCATATCTATGCAATTTAAATCTGCAGTCAGGTAAATTTCCAGATAAACAAGCAGCGGTTGTTTCTATTTATAAAAAAAAGGAGATAGTAATTATGTCGGGAACTTTTGGCCCATAGCTCTGCTTTCACAATTTTCAAAGATTCTGGAAACTGTAATAAAGTCAAGACGGGTTAAGTTTCTTAACAATTTTTTCAGTGTTAATCAATTTGGCTTTCAGAAAAATTTAGGGCACTTAAAATGCCTTATTTAAATTTATCTCACAGTTGGTAAACGGCATCAATGAAGATTCTAAAGTTGGCATTTTCTTTCTGAATATCCAGAAAGCCTTTATACGTATAATATGTAGAATACCTGTTAAGACACATTCATCCCCCTGAACTTGAACTTGAACTTGTTCAAGTTCAAGGGAACTTGAACTTGTTCCCTTTGAGGCATTTATACTTGTTTAAGCTTTTTTTTTCTTAGGAGTGGAGATAATACTCTTAAATATAGACTAATTGACCGATATATGCGAAGCAAGGGTAATTTTGTACTTCCTAGATCCCGAAAGAGATATATATTTTCAACTATATTTCATATATTTTTAACTTTCATATATTTTTAACTTATATGGCAGCAAATATTTATAACTTTTTGCCAAATTGTGTGATAGATAGTCTAGGTATAAATTCGTTTGAATTTCTCTTGAATGCTGGCTCATTCATTATGAAAATATTTGAGTTCTTTTTTGATTCAATTGTGATTAAAATTGACAAGTTATCCTAGGGAAGCATAAAGCTTATGGCTTTCGTGAATCACCTTTTGACTTATAATGACAAACTAAATAATTTTCCCTCTTTTTAATATTTCTATAATTTATAGTAATTGTTAAATTTCTGCTCAGCCACTTCTGTCCTCATCTATATATCTTTAATATTCTTCAATCTTTAATCATAAATTGATAGTAACTCCTACAACAGGACTCTTGTCCTCAAGGATTACCTAATTTTCCTAAATATTACTAAATCACAAAAATTATTATTTCATCATAAATTATTTCATCACACTTTAAATTAGAAAACTGTAGCTACTCTTGTGAGCCTATAGTTCAATTAAAAGCTCCGGGTACAAACTGTTGTAGATCAACAGAAGTATTAATATAATTCATAAGCTATGTCTAATTTGTAATTGTTGTATTCTGTAAATGATATTGTATTGTTTGTCTTAAAAAGTGTATTCTTAGTTTGGAAAATAAATTATTATTATTATTATTATTATTGTTATCATTATCACTATTTTTACATATAAGGTGATTTTTTGATATTGATTTTTAAGTTGTCTGTTGCGCTTTTAGTTCTTTTGTGTAAGAGGGTAAAGATGCGTCAAGTTTGTCCAATTTAGTAGAATCCCTGTGTTTAATTTTTATTTATATTTGCGTAATTAATGTATGCTTCTTATTATTTTGTAAGGTTTTTTTGTATATTAATAACAAATAACTTTCTCCTAATTGCTTTAATATTATTTCTTGTATTTATTATTTTTATACTTACATAGAATTTATTGCCTTTTTTATTTAATAATTATGTATTATTGTAGTCTGTGACTTTACTCTGATAAATATTTCCCCATGAATTTCTGTTGATTCTGCTGGAAAATAGTACAGCAAGTCCTTTTTTTTTTTTTGGAAAATTTTTTCCATCTTCCTGTTGTCACATCTAAGTTATAATACAGCAGAAAAATGCCCGTGCATGATTTGCTATGATTTTTTTATATTAATTATATGTAGATTTTAATAATTCAAATGTAAGGACAATTTCTATGATCTTCAAAGAAGCAGTACACATTAATCTTGCTTCTTTACTACAATTGAATACTATAAATGAATCTTGATTATAATAAGAATAAATAGTTTAGCTAAATAAAATCAGGGTTTCTTTGACACTGTTCTATCGCTTTATTCTGTATAAACAGCTTAATTCTATTACTAAATCGAAAAAGTTAAAAACAAAAAGAAATATTAAACTTTTGGCCCTAATATAATTAATCGAAATATTAAAAGTTTCTATTTGTTGTCCATCCATGGAAGTAAAAATGTAAAATTTTGAAGGCATCCAGTTTTATATTTTCAGATATTAGGTTTAACCATAAGAATTACAGAATGCTTGGGCATTTTGTAGGTCAACCACATATTTATCTCTTAGTGTTGCTTGCTATAATTGCGATTATTATTGTAACTATATATATATATATAATAAGAAATACTTGTTCAGTAAAACTGCAATATTGCACTAATTGTTTATTTTTCTATTTGGGAGCCTCATGATGTATATTTTCCAAAATTTTAATTAAACATTCACTAGCGTTCCGTTTTAAAAGTAATTGTATTCAAAACTTGACAAGTAAACTCCCGATAAAATCTAAATTGGGGCTAAGTGCAGGTTTAATCTTTTTTAAATCTCTTAAAGTTCTTAATCAAAGTAATTTAACCAATAATTATTTATTTTCTCTTCAAGGATAATACAAAAAAAAAATTAACTCTCAAAAAGATAATACATTAAATAATTTTTTTATTCGGTATGTAAATAATTTCTTAAGGGTAATCAGAGCAATCTATACTTCTTTAGTTTTCTTGTTAAGGTTTTCATACAAATTAGGATGCCTTATTTCAGCTTTATAGGTGTTCAGAAAGTTGGAGAATCAGTGATGAATGTGTTGAGTGAAGAAGGCTTTCACATTTACGTATTTTATACATTTGTACCTATTTGAATAAAATATCTATTTACTTTTTACCAAACGTATTTTGAATTTTTTTTCTGTATTTTATGTATCATTGACAATAAGTTTAAACTAAACTATCTAAGTATAAAACTACCTAGGGTAAAATATCTAAGTGTACTAGAGACGTAGATTTTTTAAGTACTTCTATTAAGTACAATAAAAAAGTAAAATTTTTGGAAAAAATCTTGATATTAAAGTTTACTATACAATTAAAATGTTCTCACATTTTGAACAGAAAGAAGAATTGTTTTTGTTACTAAGTTAGGTTACATAACGCCGTTGTTTATAAATTTATTTACGTATCGAGTTATTTTGGGACGATGCATAAAATAATAATTGACTTTGTTAATTCACAGTTAGGCTATCGGCTATATTCATAATATTATTAAAGTCCAGTTGTTAACAACTATTTAAATATTATCTTTTCTTTTTTTTTAAGAAAACAAGTAGTCTTACCTTGAAAAATTATAATTTGTCGACCTTTGGCAATTCAACAGACAGCTCTTCTTTTATATTACATCCATTCTACTAAGTTCAAATATACAAAACGCATACAAATATTCTAGTTCACAAGTTTACATAGTATCAGCATTACTATTCATTTACTTATTATACTAATTGTTATTCGTAAAATGCTGTTTGAAATAGAAATTAACATTAAATTGTAGTGTCACCAGTGATCTCTTATTTAACTATTATAAAAATGGTAATAATGCATACTTTTGATGGTCATCCTTTTTTTAGTTAAATTATTCTATTTATTTCTTTTGTTGTTCATTCTACAAAGGAGGAAGTATAGAAAATTATGATATGTTAGCGAATGTTAAAAAAAAAAAGAAAAGAAAACTATTAAATAAATTATTTTGATAGTTTTCTTAGAAATTGTTCAGAAATTACATCTTGCTTCTTGAGAGCGATTGTAACCAGTGTGTAGAATGATTTATGATCCAAGTAGCGATATAGCCTCCGTTATATATTATGTAAGGTACGTCACAGTTTCCTTGCTACTACTTCCTTAGCTGATGTGATAATCAAAATAATGAAGTACAGATTTTTGGTTTTCCCTATATCTTTACATTTAGTTGCTTACTATAAATTGTATACAAAAATTTACTTATATAATATAATACAAATATACGACTAATAAATAATTTTATTTCTTTTTCGATAGCCTTCGTCTTTTAATAAATTTCTAAAGTTTCGTTCTGACTCCTCTTGTCTTCCTTAGTGATATTTCATTGATTCTGAGTCGCAATGGACAATAGCTTGCAGTTAATCAATTGATTATATCTACGTTTAAAGATGTCCTTAGAAAGAAATCTCAAATAGATAACGTACCTGCATGGAATGTACCAGCATTATCCCTTTTGAGATAAAAAGGCACCGTGAAAATATTTTCTAAGAAACATGATGATCCTTCAAATGGGGAAAAGGATAAACAATCCTGTTGCTACCACAAAGCTGTACTTCTAGTCTCGTTAAATTTTGACATTTAGAATGTTCCATACTCTACTTTTTCCCCCTCCCCCCCAGGATCGGGCCCACAATCAAGTATCTCTTTATCCGCGGGGTGTCTATGTGATTCTAACGGGCCTCCCCGCCTACTTCTTGTAAGTCCGGCATGGCTGATCAGACGCCTGTTCCGGATCTTTTGATTTTATGCCTTGCCTCTAACACATGGCAGGGTAAACCGGATCTGGCACGCCATCCCGGGTCCCACCCGATGCGCTGGGTCTCGGTCTTCACTCCCCTCATTGCCCACTCTAATGGAGTTAGCAAGCTACCTCCACCGATATCGGGTCTTTTCTTATTTTCGGTTCTTCAATCCAGTCCGAACGGTGTCCCCGGCCGTTCATCAGTAATGACACATCTCAGCATGCCGACCGAGGCTACTCACCCGAACCAGACCTTTGGTCGTCCTCTACTGCTTTCATTAGCCTTAATGTGGAGAGCACCGTTTACGAAAAGTCGTTGAACGCCATCCAATTATCTACCGTTTCTCATATCAGCTCTCTTCCAATAATCTTCCCACTCCAGGAATGCAAAAATTGTATTCTCAAGAGAGTCCTCCTCTATTTGACAAAACGGACACCCGCCAGTCTGTCGCTTGCCGATTCTCGCTAGTTATGTTTCAAATGTACCGTGCCCACTCAGCATCAGTGAGGTGTAATAGTTAAATTCCCTATTACACCAAGCACTCAATTCAGAGATTAATCTTTTAGTCCATCTTGCTTTGTCACCCATTACAACCCATCTATTCTTCCACTCGCATCTGACCATCAACTGTGTCTCCAATTTATCGGAGGGCAGCATAGAGCAAGGTAGAGGTCACCGCAGAGAAAGTCAACCTTCGCTTTGAAGCACGTGGGGCTACATGCGAAGTCATCAGTATTCTGAGTGATTTCATAGCACGATCAGCTTTAACACAACCAGCCAGAATATATTCAGTAAATTTAATGCCCAGTCTATTGTTACGTCCAAATATTTAACCATGTTTGCTAGATACAACTTATCGTTGTCTATTCTAAGATCTATCGAGTTGACTCTTCTTCTAAAAGCTAATACGATGTATTCGCATTTCTACGGCGCTAACTCCAGCCATTGTTCTCTCACCCATGCATCGATTGTTTTTAGTGCCCTATTTCCCCGTTCCTAGATCTCAGCCTCAGTTTTCCCTTCAACCAGCACTACGAGATCATTTGCATAAGTTAATGTCTCGTTTCTCTCAGACAGTCCATGTTTCAGAACCTCATCGTATAATATTATCTACAAAAATGGACCCAGAACGAAGCCCTGGGGAACCCCTCGGCAAGCTCGGAAACTCACACGCCCATCCTACGTATCTGTGTGAAGCTATCTGTCTCGAATAAATTCCTTGACCTGTCCTCTTAAAAAAGAGCTGATACCCTTTCGCTGTAATGATGTTATAATAAATCCCCAGGATCCCGGGCCAAATGTATTTTTGACATCAAGCAAAATAAGTAATGGTAATTTCCTCGTTCACCAAGTACCTTGCTTGACCTCAACTGCCCAATTAGCAACTCTAGAAACCGCCTGTATAGTTGAGCGGCCTTTGTAGAAACCATATTGGTTCTTATGTATGTTCTCAGCGATGTCAGACAGACGCTCAGACCGAGAGGTCTATAAATCGCTGCCGTAACATTCCCTTTGTGTTTAGCTATAAACACCAAACGTGATTCTTTTAGACTGGCAGGGAAATAATTATTTTCTAAACCGTAATTTAATGTATCAACCATGGTCCAAGAATTAAGACGCATCAGACTCTTCAATACCGGCGCAGTAATTCAGTCAGGACCGGGGACTCTTCCTGTTTGACACCCTCGAAATAATGGTAGTAACTTCGAATAGTGTAAATCGCTTGTTTTCTATGATTATGGGTCCGTCTTCATCCCTGGGGAACAGCTTTGTGATTTTCTCATTGATATTCTCGTCTGCGAGGGCGGGAGATCGTCTACCTTAGTGGCAAATTACTTTAGTGGCAATCTGATAAGTCCGTCCCCACGGGTCATTATCTAATTCGCTACACACCTCACGCCATTTGGTGGTTTTAGTACGTTTTATCTCATAATTCAGGACTTTCCTGCACGCCACGTAACTGGGCTGTGTCTCTTTTAATATTTTTTTTTTCGATGATGAAGGAATGGCATTTACGCACGACAACCACGGGGTCATCGTGGGGTATGTCGGGCTCGGACCCAGGCCGCTCTCCGACCTGGGCTAGCAAACAGGCTAACAGGCTCTGCCAAAATGTTGGTAGGCATAATTTAACCTGCCCCATACCGACTAAACCTTCCTCACCGCTCTTCTCCACCCAGAGACCGGACCGCAATTAAGCATAACTCGGTCTTCCTTTCTTCTCGCTCTACTCCTGAAACAAATAAAAAAAAAAAAAAAAGTCCCACTCACTCACTCAATCATTCTATCATCCATCCTCTCCTCTCACACACCATTTCTTTTATTTTATTTTTATTACGTGTGTGTGTGAGAGTATGTTCCTGTGAGTTCCTGTTCACGCCGGCAGATCAAGGAGTCCCCGTGCATCATCATCACCGCCCCGAGAGACGTTCGGTGACTCAGCAGGGGGCTGTCCACGGCCCCAGGTCCTTTCTGTGTGTGTTCGTGTATTGAGCCAAGGGACTGGGGAGTCTCCGTGACTCATCATCGCGGCCTATCCATGCGAGCACAGACAAACCGAAACACTGCAGAGGGCTGTCCCCCTCTTCCAGTCTCTCCCGCGTCAGTGTACATCCCAATGGTCTTCATCTTCTTCTTTAGTTTTTAAGACAATTTTGACGTACTCCTTCTTCATAATTTCCCACTCACGAGGGCTTCTTAACATCCACTTGATCATGTTTTCTGGGTTAGATCTTCGATTCCCTTTTCTTTCCTCAAGTTTTCCCAACGTGGGCATTCATACACGGTGTGTAATGCAGAGTCGTCTTCTCTACAGTATATACAATTTAACCATTGCCGTCTCTTAAATTTTTATAATTAATTATTAAATCCCCCGTGGCCAGAGAGGATCTGCTAGAGGAAATAGTTCACCTCTGCATGTTCTCTCCCCAGCCACGGCCCCAAATTGGGGATAAGACGTCTGGTCACCATCCCCACTGTCGTCTCCTCCATAAAGAGTGTAATGGCGTCTCCTTTTGGCATACCTTCCCCTATCCTAATCCTTTGTTCTGCTGTTAGTTCTATCTGAGGAGAGCCGGTAAGTACTCCGGCCGCCATCGCAGAAATGGTTCGAAAGCCATTTATAGTCTTGAGGCATCCCCGTCTCTGTATCGAGTGTATTCTCTTAACATTCCGCCGTGAATTGAGCGCTGTCTTCCCAGCTGGGACGGCGTATAATATAATCGCCGTAACGCTCGATAGCAATAATCTTCTTTTAGATGCCCGTGGCCCTCCACCCGGTAACGTCACTCTGGTTAGGATGTTAGTCACTCTATCCGCCTTTCTCAATCACCTACCTTATCAAGGAGATAATTGAAGAGTCCGGACAAGACATTCAGACGCCCAAGTATTTCACATGTTCCAGTGTCTCTATCCTATTACCATCTACCAGTACCCGTATTGGCCTTATCTTCCTACGGCCGATTACAGCTATTGCCTGCGTCTTGCACGGTTCCAACCGTAATCCTGTCTCCCGCATCTTTTTACTTATGGTGTTTATCGCCAGATTAGCTTCTCGTTCTACTTCTTTCTCATTGTGGCCCCTTACTAAGACAGCAAGGTCACCTGCATAAGCCACTAGTTCTGTCTTCTCAAGAAGCTCAACTCTGATAACATCGTCAAAGACAATATTCCAAAGTAGGGGGCTCAGTGCTGATCCCTGAGGAACCCCCCTCCAACATTGTATTTAAGCTCTCCTCCCTGTGAAACCACTGTCACTGATCTATCGGTAAGCTATTCATTGATTATTGAACGAAGGTATGAACTTACACCTCTTCTTCGCAGTGTATCATTAATTTTTTGTTTCGGAATACTTCCAAAAGCGTTTTTAACATCGAGGAGGACCATAAAAGGAATCTGTCTGGTCCTCCTCGAAACCGCTCCGCATTTGTCTGCCCATTTAACCACGTGCTTCAATGCATCAACAGTTGATTTTCCTTTTCTGAATCTGAATTGTACTTCCGAGAGACCACCTCTGTCCGTAACTTCTTCTTCTAGTCTTGCCACCACCATATTATCGTATAGCTTTCCCCATACTGGCAGCAGTGATATCAGCCGAAAACCGCGTTCCTCCGTGGTCGATCCAGCCTTTTCGATCAATACTACACGTCCCGTGCGCCAGCATTTCGGAAAGTTGCCCATTGTGACCGCGTCGTTCAACGGATCTAGTAAGGACCAAGGATCCGTCATTTCCAACCCCCTCACCAGGGTCGCTTGAACCCCGTCTGGTCCCGGAAACTTCTTACTATTCATCTTCCGGACGTGTATCAGGAACTCCCTTCTGGTAAATCTGGGTGCTCCTTCACAATCTATTTTTCGGTATACTGCGGGAGTTAAGGTGAAGAGATCTCACATCGCCTTTTCTATCACTTTCTTAGCCAGTAACGGGGGAGGGGGACCGAATCTCTTCATTAGGACCCGGTACGTCCTACCCCATATATCAACGTCCAGGTTGTCAACCATCTTCTTCCAAGAATCTCGTTTGGCCTTTTTAATCGAGTAGCAGTATTGTTTGCTCGTCTCCGTATACTGCGTCCGAAAAATCGTCACATCAATTCCCAATCTTCTTGCTCGTTGTAATTCCCTTCTACATCTCATTGTTTCTTTTCTTAGTTGGGCAACCTCCTGGTTCCACCAGCTCACTCTTTTGTGACCACTCGATGCTTTTTGTCGTACTTTGTTGGATTCTTCTTGTATTATCCATTGAACTGTTTCTAAGTCTGTAGTATGGTTTTCATCTATTTTATCAATTACTGACTGTGCACGAAGTTCGGTACGTGTACTGGGGAGGATCTCCAATTCAGCCGCAGTATTTCTCCAATATTTGTTGGTAGCCGCACCGTGAAGCCAATACCTTTGTGGTCCGACAATAATTCCTAATTAATGACGCTCCAATCATTTAACATGTGGAAATCCCTTTAGTTTATTAGGGTGACATCTATCACCGATCCTGCCCCTCTTCCTACGTACGTAGGGATCCTTGGAGTTCCCGCGTATAAGATTTTCTCAAGACTCATCGCAGTCGTGAATTTTATTCCTCTGTTAGTTGTTCTGTTTCCTCTAAACTCTATGGCTTCTGCGTTATAGTCTCCCATGATCACTAGGGGACGAGAAGTAGTTCTTATTATATTAGTGAGGTTATCTAAGAATTCATCAAAGGACTCCACCGAACAGTTTGGGGATATATATCTCCCAACGATTGTGCACGTAGACAATGTCACAGCAATAAGCCTTTTGTTATTCGAGTGCCTATGACGTCGAATTTTCCAGAGACGTTGATTATGGTTACATCGTTCTCGTCATCCGTAAGCCAATTGTTCATTTTCGTCTGGCGACGTTGGATTCTAGTATAACTATCCAGTCGTAGTCATCTTGTATTGCTAGTTTTCACACCAAATCGTGTGAAACCATCCGTCTACCTACGTTAATCTGCAGAAATTTCATTTCCATTGTTGAACCTTACGGCCTCCGACTCGCTGTTCATGTAGTTCAAAGTTAACGCTGCCCGTTCTATGTCCCCATCTGTTACAGTCCAGTTATTTGGCACTCTTCTGGCAGCTACTGATCTGGTGTTCCGTGCTCCCACACCGAAAGCACATTCTTGTTCTATCTGGACCAATACAATTATGAGATTAATGGCCCAGCCACCAGCATCTAAAGCATCTCTGGTCCCCGTGCCTGAGTTCTTGCACATATGCCAGCCAATGGTCACTCTCTCTACATTATTCAATTTTTTCGTCGCACATGCCGGCAATTGAATCGTAGTTCTTTTGGTTTCCCCGAAAGCCGGTCGAAGAGGGACACCCTTATCTGGGTCTGCATACTGATCACCTTTTAAACAGCTTCCAGAATTTACTGTTCAGTGGCATCTATGTTTAGGCCTTTAATACTAAATGCCGAGGTACTTCTGTCCAGAGGGTTGTCAGCGATGAATACGTCATCTAAATTTTCGTCTAACCTCCTCAGTAAATCTTGTGTTTTTTTTTTTTTTTGGACGAATCCTTAATTCTAATTTGCACTTCCTCTCTTCTGCCTTTTTTGACTGAGACGATGTCCTCAGCCAAATCCTTGCCGACACCATCCTTCACCATTTTAAACAAGTCGGTATAGCTCACCCCTTGCTTCTTTACAGTGACTAACGTATAGGGTGGACTTCTTTGCTGTTGAGGCCTTTTTATACCCGTGGAGACCAAGTAAAGTTTTAGTTTATCTCCTGGGCTCTTTCTTTTTCTTTGAAAATACTCTAGTATTTTTGCTGCCCGGATTCCGAAACTATCGTTAGAACTACAGAAATTTATTTTATCTCCCGCCGACTTTTGAATCTTGACCAGGCCCTTCAACATACGATCAATCATCTCTTCATACTGTTCATTGATTCATAGGACAAAATTTGTACTTTTGTCCTTGTCCTCATCTTCGGGATAAAGGATCACAACGTTCCTAGTATCTTCGATAACCCTACCGCTCGGAGGAAAGAGATCGGTGTTGAGCCTCCTTTGATCTCCGGAGCTCGATCTCCTATTAATGAGGTGTATTCGTTTCTCACCCAAGGACCGCAGGGAGTAATAAACACCATCAGCTCGTCTAATTCCTTCAGAGGGGTCTCAGTGATTACCCTTTGTATCTTTCTAGCGACCATTTCTCTGTAATTACCTTCCTTAATCCAAATTGAGTCCTAGATTATAACCCTGCTTCTATTTTCTTCTGTATCCTGATTTTATCAATGACCATAGCCTTCTCAGTCTGGCTTTCCTAGTCCGCTGTAAGTTTTAGTCTCGAACTAGCGTATAGGACCGTCACTGAGGTTTCCAGCTCCTTGGCTGTCTGCTGGGCTCTAAGTACACAATCTCTTATCTCATTCTTTGAGTTCTTGCTCTTGACTATTAGAATTATTAGCCGGTCAACTTCTTCTAGCAGGTAATCTAAGTCCGTGCCTTCTGATGTGTCTCCATCACTACTCATTTCGGCTTGTTCGTGCTCCCTTTTTAGGGAGCGCGGATTTTCTTCCTCAGCCTCCATGTCGTTAATTTTTATCTCGGACCAACTATATCTCACTTATAACTCAGTAAAAGATTCCTCGTAAAATAAGCTCACACTAGGCTATTTTCGGGGAGGGTCCTGGATGGGTGGGTCGAAAATGTATCTCCACGAAAATGGATCCGAAATTTTTTTTAAGGGAGTTGGGAGGGTTAGGAGGAAATCAGGCAAAAAGGGGGAACATTTTTTTGGGTGTCAAAAAAATACTAAGAAGAGACTCACCTATTTGCTTGAAAATTTTCTAAGTCGTTGTTTACGTTGAAGAACTGTGACGTATAATAGTCGACAATTCTTGTAATTTAACTTAGAAATATTTAGTCTACAATAGGAATAACATATAATATTAAAAAACCAATAAAAATGATTAGAATCATTCGTAACAGTTTCACACTTACGTTGCACTTCACTTGAATTATATGTACTTTATTACTTAAGTCAGAATATCACAAACACGAACCGAATTCGGGCTAAGCTCCAAAAAGGAGCCCAATAAAAAATCGCAATAAAAAATCAGTCCGTTAATCAAAAATCACAAAACTTTAAGCAATTATTGGTTACACAAACCTCTGTTTGATTCGTCTCAGTCTTAAATACTCTGCATAACGAATGATAATTAAACGTCATCATCTGGTGTTCTGCATATCGGCAGGTCCCTTACGCCACCGATGTCATCCATTTCTGCCCAAAACCTTTTCCTTAGTCCCCTCGTAGTTTCCAAGCTTTATCTCATCTATTATTCTCATCCTTCTTCTTCCTTACTTCTTTTCCCCTTTTATTGACCCTTTCGATGTAGTTATCATGATTCCACTTCCTCTAACTACGTGGTTTTCTTTCCTTTCGTGTACTTCCCGCATAAGCGCTCTTTCTTTTTTAATCCTGTTTCTTACTTTCTCATTCCTCACTTTATCCGTCGTCCTATTTTCTCCATGCATTTGAAAATTATTATAATCAATGTTTGTTAATCATGTTTGTTAAATGTTTGTTAATTGTTTTAATCAATGTTTATTATAATTATAATCAATGTTTATGGTAACTTTTTAAAAGGTTCGTACCTGTTACTGAAAAACCCGTTTTAATTGTGCACCTAACAGTAAAAAATTGGCCAGTTAGATGCTGCCATTGAAGTAATCGAGAAGTTTTTCCGTCCAATAGATGAAAATTTTAGTTCTTACCGCATCCTGACAAATATGAAGAGCATTGTGACTTTTAAGACAGTACAACAGCGTTTATTGTAAAATGTTGAATCATAACCAGATTAAGTTGCTGTTCAGTTCCTCCAATAAAAACAGATGGTGCGTTGGTTTGTTTGCAGTATGCGCTCACATTTTTATTTTAGCTGCTATTGGCGTAGAGCGGATACGTGCTGCGCCGGGTGGCTGGACGCAGCTGACTCTCTCTCGCTTCCTGTGGTCTTTATTTCAATGAAGCTCTTCATACGTTAAAAAAAATATCATAACTCAAGAAACAGCTAAATTTTGCAAGCTTGAAGAAGTCCGCTGTCAATTAATTTACAGATTATTTTATTTAATTTCAAATCGTAGATAGTTTTTATTTAAATTTTATGTTTGTATTTTTACTTATTTATTATTTATTAATTTTATTTATGATATTTTTTTATTTTACTTATACTGTATGAATTAGAATTTATTAGGAAATGATTATTTTTTTATTTATAATTTATTATTAAATTTATATCAAAGATTAACAATTCTTAATAATATTTAAATTAATTGTTTATATAATTATTAGTCAAACTTGTTAATAAAAGAAAGAAATTATTAGTTAATATTAAGGATTAAAAAAAAGTATTCTTTATTTAACGAATTATTTAAACGTACATTACAACGGACTGTGGGTAAGAAAGACTAAGAGAGCACAAGAGACCAAAGACCAGAGACCACATCCCAACCCCGCAGAGGCAAGACGCCCACCTTGTGACAATTCCGGTCGCCACACCACCTCCTCCGTTCCTAGTCCTGATGGGCTTTACTGGAGGACTTCTATAGACCCTCTAACTGATTACATCTCACAGTCATTACCTAGGCCTCGGATGGGATGCACCTGATGCAAATGCCTCGATAGATATTTATATGAGTGAAGTTTAACTCGGCCGTTGCCTTCACTGTAGGCTTTTTTTTTTCTTTATCTGTTTAGCCTCCGGAACTATCGTAAGGTATTACTTCAGAGGATGAATGAGGATGATGTGTA
>JAAAKQ030003706.1:0-18804 GCA_010016005.3 Zanna intricata | reverse complement strand
CGTTTGGCATGTTTCACCAACAATGATTAAATTTTAACTAAAGTTTTACCTAAATTGTTTCCCTTCCATGAAGCAATGAAATGTGTGCATTTAACCAATATGCTTATTTCCCTTTAAAATACATTCTTGGAAAAACCCGCCCTATCAGGTACAGGTACAAAATAAGAATGCCATTTTTCAATTAACAAAGGAGTTGTTAAGAGATCCCTTATTGTTTCTTATCACTGCGATCTCTGTAAACAGTAATTTGTTTTATTTATGCATATACTTATTTCTGATGCACAAAAGGTGTCTGTACACGGAGGTAATTTTTAAAGGAATAATATCTTTTGGTACCTAATTTGTATGTCCGCGTCCATTATGTAGAGAGTCCACTATTGGGAGGGCCGTTAATACAGAAATGGCCATTACAACATTCTGGACATGATCTTTTGTCCGTTATAAGGAGGTGTAGTAAAGCTACAAATTTAACTTCAGTAGAGATAGTGATTGGCTGTCCATTGAGAAGAACTTATGGGCTGAAAGGGTTTTGTAGATGAGAAAAGACTAAACATTTTGTTTTCTTGGGGGAAAATATGAAGCCAGTGATCTGGGACCAAGTTTCAAGTCAAGATATAATATTCTGTAGTAGTCTCTAATTGTGGCTATTGATAACATAAAAAAATCTTTTTTAATATAACATAAAAAAAAGATTCTTGTACACAACTAAAATGCATCTTAACACAACTAAATTCTTCTAAACAAGGCAGTCACTGAAAATAATACTGGGACCTTTTTTGAACTGAAAGTCAAATATGTTACTCTATTTCTTTGCTGATGCCATTTTAAAAATTAGAAAATTATAATCCTAGAGGACTACCAATTTTTTAAATATGCTTTTTTCTAACAAGAAATTCAAAGGTTTGATCAAACAAAATTTATAATAAGTAAAAGAGTTTATTATTTTCAAGAAAAAATTCTACATTATGATGATAGTGATATTTTTTATATTATATAAATACATTTTTATAATTATTTTTCAATCAATTTACATTACTGTTATTCGCAGTATATATTCAGTAATGTTAGTAAATAAATAAAAAAATTAAAAAAACTTTTACATTGTTTATTGAAAATTGAGTAAAAAAGATCATACTATTTGCCATTATCGTTGCCTGAGCTTTTAATTATTTTTGTTATTATTAATAATAATTCAATAAACAATGTAAACGTTTTTCTGTATTTATTCACTAACACTAATAAAATACATGCAGTTTTCACTGCATGCATTTTATTAGTATTATGTATGTATTTTTATGTATGTATACATAAAATATTATGTATGTATGTATTTTTATGTATGTATTAGTATTATGTATTTTATTAGTGTTTTTATTAGCGTTCATCAGTAATGAGAACTGATTGAAAGAAAAATAATTATAAAAAGTTTAAAAATTTATATATACTTATAATATAAAAAATTTTATAAAATGTAATGAGAAAAAGGTTTTTTTAAAGTTAAACATAAAACCTCCTATTATTCATAAAAGATATGGGGAAAAAATTCCCTACTATTATTATATATGACCAAAACAAAACCTTAAAGAAAAAACTTTTTTTGTTAAAGAGCATTTATATCAGCATTAGAATCCTCAACAATGCTTTCAAGTTCTGCTTCAAAATAGAAGTGTCTTACATTCTTATTTCATTATTATTTAAATTTTACTTACTATTATTATTACTCTAAATTTTCAAAGTTTATTAGGTTTTTATTGTTAAACAATCAAAAATTTTAATATTCTCTTTCAACCTTTTCAATAATTTTGGTTTCAAAGAAAACAGGATACTCTCATAATAGCCAAAAAGAAATTTGTATGATAGCTAACAGCAATAGCTATTTCTATTTTTTATTTTAAATATAATGCTGTTATATTAATGATGGATAAAAATTGTCATTTTTTAGAAAACCCTCTCCCAGGTGTCTGGTAAGATGTTCTGTAATAAGCGTAAAGAACTTATAAAATATCAATTACTGTTTTGGAAAAAATAAAGTTTAATGGATGTAATACTATTGTCTAATATGTATAAAATGATATATATGTGTAATTTAATAAGCAGGAAAACAGAGATGTAATAATATAAAACGAATAACAAATAAAATAATAATAAAATCAATCTATATACTTTGTGTGATCCACATACTTTTTTTTAACAGATATTTCAATTTATGCTTTTTTCATGATTTACACGACACAGTATATGTAAATAAAAGAGATAAATGTAATGGTTAAAAATATAATAATAGTAATAATTTTACTTTAATGATAACATAAATAAAATCAATATAGGGCCCGACATGTTTGTTGATAAGTTAACGGTATGTTGATAAGTTAACTAATTAGTTGACTATAATAATGGTAAAAAAAATAACATTGTCAGATAAATGAATTTTAAGTTGGGGGTTATGGTGTACCCCCAATACAACAAAATGGATAATGCTCCTTATCATCCCATTTAATTAATATATCATCCGCTCATTACAGAACAAAAAGCAAAATATAATGACATAAATTTTGATAATTTCAAAGTAGGATAATTATAATAAAAGTTTATAGAATTAAACATTATTTAAAACATACAAACTAAATAAAATTGCTACTTGAAAGGCCAAAAAATTCCTTTCCCCCATCATTGTCGTTTCTATGTCATAAAATAAATGTGAGTGAAGGGGCTTTAAAATGAAAAAGTTAAAAACATCTAAGAAAAGAACACAAAGAGAAAACTTATTGAGCACGTCAAAAGGCTGATATAGAATGCTAAGAATGCCAAGAACTTAATGAAGAAGCCAGCAATGAACAAAATAACAACCTTAGGTAGTCAAAAAATTTATTAGATTTGAAATAGCTAATTATTCATCCTCTGTAATTTTTTTTTGAGTTGGCATAAGTTGCATAAGAGGGTAAATAATAGTTTTCATCTGATCTACAAAGAGATGTAAAATAATCATAAGTATCCCTTCCACAAACAGTTCTAACAAATGAGAACATGTGGGTACTTCAAGTTAATATTTATAAACTAAGCAGATCATTATTATATATATTAAAAATCAAAAGTTGGCGTACCGATTAACCAGTTTTAATTAACCCTTTTAGTAGCATGTCTGCAAATGTTCATTAGAATTAAGTTGATTCACAAAGAGCAATTTCACACATATTTGTGTTTTAAATTTGTTGCCAAGAGAACAGGTTAATAGTAATTTGTTAATTAGAACAGTCTAATACTTGTGTGGTATTATCTATTGATAATATCCTAATTATATTTTATCACTTTCAGTTTATTTTTCTTTGTGAAATCGAGAAGAAATATTTTTTATAGGATGGTTGCTCATTAATTCAATCCACAAACATTAAACTTAGCCATTGGTAATATTAACATAGATCCTGCAGTGTATGAAAATGCCATGCCTTTCCAGAATTGAACCTGAAACCTTTCCTCCAAAAGGCTGAGATAATATCATTCCATCACAAAGGTTGATGAATTAATTTGTCATTGGAAATACAAGGGTGAGTAAAATACTGTCTTCACTTTCGCCATTACACACCTTCAAGGTTGTCATACATAACTTCTATGTATGTGAGCTTAGAATTGGTATAACTGCAGTCACGCGAGTAAAATTTGATCCACATCATGACATTTGCCTTCTGGCTATTACAGTGTAAACATGTCCGCTCTGCTAGTAGTTTGCACCACAGATGAACAACAAGCAATGATCTGATTTCTCTGGTCAGAGGGAATAAAAGTGGCTAAATCCACTGTAGGCATTTATCACAAAACACTGGGACAATACCTCATCATGTAAAAATGTTTATTTGTGGATTGAGAAGTTTAAGAGTGGCCGAACAAATGTGATGCACAAAGAGAAAGTAGGATGTCTATCAACCTTCACCATACATGACAAGATCCAGTAAAATCAAGAGATACTTTTGGCGAATATATGATTTAACCAATGAGGTAGTGTCTTCTTTGAACATCAGTCATGGTTCACCCATGACCAATACAGCTTACTGAAGCCAGAAACAAAACATGAGTGTTTGGAGTGGAAAAACTCAAGATCTCTGATGAAGAAAAAATTCAAGACTTGGCCATCGGTAGGAAAGGTTATGCCAACAGATTTTTGGCTGCAATAGGACCTATATACTGGAAGACTTCATGGAAAAGGGGACAACGACTTACAGTAAAATGTTGGAAAACAACCTGAAACCAGTAATACGCAAGAAATGCAGAGGTCTATTGTTGAAGAAAGTGTTGTTGAATAACAATGCCTGCTCACACATGGCTCACCCCACCGTTCAAACCATCAATTAACTGAATTATGAGGTATTGGAACATCCTCCCACACCTCAAATTTTGCTCCATTCAATTTTCATCTGTTTGGGCTATTCGGGATGTTTTGTGAGGTTGTTATATTATTATGACATAATATTTTTACATTAAACTAAAAATTGAAGTAAATTTAAAAAAAGTAAGTTCAGATTTTGAAGTGTAACATCATTTTGTAATTGAAAGCAAGTGTGAAGAAGGGTGATGACATAAAAATATCTTTTTTAAGACATTTCGTCTTACACATAAACATTTCTGTAAATTTAACGGCTTCCGTGGCGCGAGTGGTAGCATCACGGCCTTTCATCCGGAGGTCCTGAGTTCGAATCCCGGTCAGGCATGGAATTTTTCACACACGCTACAATTCATTCATCTCATCCTCTGATGATTCCAGAGGTTAAAAAAAAAAAAAAATTTGTAAATTTAAAAAAAATATTGTTTTACATTAGCTCTTCACTGCATAGTATTTAAACATTATGAATAGAGACAAGTAAATAAGATGTCAAATGATAAGTTAAAACAATACCAATGTAATTCAAAATTAATCAATAACTTGCAGAATTACACTAGTTGACAAAATACTGTTAATAGTAAGCAAGCAGTATTAATCAATAAAAACTTTAGAGACAGTATTTTTCAATATTTTATTCTATCTATGTGGCATTTCAGATATTTTTATTTTGAAAATAAATGTTTCTAAAATTATTTAGATAAATGGAACAAAGCAATTCATATATATATATATATTTACACATACATATATAGAGTTAAAAAGAAAATTTTAAAATCCACAGATGAAACAATATAACAGCTACAATAAATATGCGTTATATAACAATTGCAACATACAAGCATATGTATATATTTGTTTTAAAATTAAATATACTGAAATTAAAAGAACCTTATTTTAATTACATAAATTTATTATTTTTCCAAATAAAAAATTATCCTTTTTTTATAAAGAAAAATAAATTCTTATAAGCTGCTCAAGTGTTCTTTTTAAAATTCACTGTGTCATAACTGTCTTTTGGTAAAAAAACTGTTACAGCAAAATTTGGCCTCATGACTTATTTCAATAGTAATTTTATCGACTGAATATTTTTTATGGTATTTTCTTTTATTCACAAAGAATGTAATTTGAAATAACAAACTTTTTTCCCCACTTTTCTAGTGAACCATCCAAAATGACTGATTTCCTTTATATCAATCAAGTCATTTTTTCAAATGCTACATGTTATTCAAAATAGAGATTTTTATATCTTTTTTTTTTATAATACCCATGTCCTTGTTTACAGTAAAAAGTAATAGATGCCCTGTCTTCTATTGGAAGACATTGTAGGTTGGGAAATGCCTTATAGATGTGTAGGATAAGAGAGAATAAAATAAATATCTAAGAAAAAAACAAGAACCAAAATCCAAATGCAACTATTCCCAAACCAGGCAGCATTCTGCTCAATTTTTCCTAGTTACCATCCAAAAGTCTCCAAATTAGTAGAAAACAGACACTAACCACTAACTTGCAATTTACTTTGCAAGTTTACTGTTGCTAGCTGTTTATTGGTTAAAGGTGGAAACTGGTCTACAGGAGCTTAATCTTGCAGTCAAGTAAAAATGATCAAGAAACACAATATACAGCAAGTATATGCTGTACAGAAAGAATTTTAAAGCTTTAAAGATGTTTAATATCTCTTAACTTTGATTTACAGTAATTAATCACAAACAAAAGAAAGAATAACTCTTGAAAAAAATGAAAGTTTTTTTAACATTTGTTTGTTTACAATTTGTCAAATGTTTTTAACAAGTGCTCAATAAGAGCACCTTTTATCATGCATCAGACATCCAACTAATAGCACAGTCCATTTATATTCTGGAATGAACCAATATGTCTGTAATAATAGAAACAATAGCTGTTTCACCCTGAGCCTCAAATCGAGTAGATTAGTAGGTAATATTAGACACATACACAACATCCTTTATAAATACCCCAAAGAAAAAAATCATATGGGATCAGATTAACAGCCTTAGAGGCCATAAACAAGTTTTGTTCTTAAGGGGGTTAAAGCCAATCAATCCAGAAACTGGAGAAAATCTCATTCAACCATCTGGTAAAGTGTGATGTCGGTGAGAAGGCGCACTATCTTGTTGCTAAATAATATTCTCTGGTTCATCATGCAGTTGAGAAAACAATCATCTACACAGCATATCCAAATAAATAACTCCTGTAACACTTGGTTCAGTGAAAAAGAATAACCTGTAAACTTGCTGTCAGAATATTACACAGAAAACATTTTATTTTGGGGAGTCCTCTCACATTGTTAGAGTTATGTGGATTTTTTGATTCCCAAACATGGACATTTTATACATTAACTTTTCCACTAGTATGACATGTTATCTCAACACTAAACACAAAAAAAAATAATCTTAAAAATTAAAGCAGACAATGCATTACTGAACAATACAAACAAAAATTTATATATATTAGATCTAATACAGAGAGTGTCCCATAAGTTTCCATGCATAGAATACATAATAATATAACTGGATAACCAAAGGTGACATATTGAAAAAAGCAAAATATAAGTGAAACCCAGAGAGATAAATTGAAATAGAAGTAAGGAGGGCAATACAAGAACAAGATGAGGGCTGACAAGAGAGAAAAACTGTTGACCAGAATGTACAGGATCAAAAGCAAGGAGCAAACAAAGTAGCTGCAAATGTCATCTAAAATAAGGCAGATTCAAACATTCCATGGTATGATGAACTATTGAGGATGAGAGACTCTAATCACAGCAGTATGAGAGGTGATCAACATGCAACTTGTATCAAAGACCATTACTGATCAAGATAAAAGAGAGTAAGCCCATCTAACACTATAGCAATTTAAAGTAAATAAAATAAATAAGAACCAAGAATTGGAAAATACATATACAAAAAAAAATGGAGGACGATGTCTGTGATAAAAAATGCAATCAATGTACAACCAACTGAAAACCAATGTATATAAGAGGTCTGTGAATAAAGTAATGAGAGTAGTTTTTTTTGGCAGCCAAAGTGGTAAAGTTACTAGTAAACTATTGGTTATATAATAGCCGACTTATATTAGGTAATAATATTTTTAATGTATTGTTATCACATGAGACATAAACAAACTTTCCATGAAACAAGTTTTTGTCTTATGTTACAAAAATAAGTGATACTAATTATGAGCAATGTTGTGCAATCAAGTTTTGTGTTAAAACACCATGAGAATGCTACTGAAACTTTTTAAAAATTGAAAAGGGCATATGGAATTGATGGTCTGTCACAAGCCCAAGTGTTGAGGAGGTTTAAAACATTTTCAGTTGCGGACAATCCATACTCTGGAAGATCGTTAACTTCAAAAAGTGATGACAATGTTGGATGAACCAGAAACTTGATACAGTGTGGCCAGTGATTAATTGTCAGAATGATCACAGAACAATTGAATTTGAAACAAATTGGACATGCAAAAGTTTTGTGCAAAACTGGTCCCAAAAAACCTCACTGTTGAACAGAAAAAGAACATGGTGAAAGTGTGCCACAATCTTCTAGGGCGAATTGAACCTAATACTGATTTTCTAAAATGTTATTATTGGTAGTGAATCTCGAATATTTGAGTACGACCCAGAAATAAAATGCCAGAGCAAAGAGTGGCATACTTCAAACTCACCACATCCCAAAAAAGCAAAAATGACAAAACCACGCTATTTGTTTCTTCAATAGTAATGGCATTGTCCATAAGTAGTTTCTGCTGACAAGACTTTAGGCACACTACTGACTGTAAATCAATATGCTTACCGAAAAATTCTTTAAAGACTGCAGAAAAGAGTTGTCTGAGTGAGACAAACCATCAAAGACAACTGGATGCTGCATCATGACAATGCACCTTGTCACACTACACTCTCAATTAGTGAGCTTTAGGCAGATTCCTGTAGTTCCTCAACCACTTTATTCACCTGATTTGAGTCCCTGTGACTTTTTCTTGTTCCCAACTTTAAAAAAACACTTCAAAGGACACCATTTTGGAACAGTAGAAAACATTGAAAAAATATATAATTGAACATCTCAAGGATATTCTGGTTTCTGAGTTCCAAAACTGCTATGAAGAGTGGGAAAACTGTTTGAAGCATTGCGTGGCTTCACAAGGCAACTATTGTGAACATGATAAAGTGCATTTATAATTTGATTGTAAATAAAAAGTTTTTCTGAACCAGTTTCATTACTTTATGTACAAATCCCATATAAGAAATGGATGAAGGGCATTTTATTACCAAAAACTGAATATACAGACATGACAAAGTACACAAATTAAACAATATCCATAACAAAAGCATAAACCAATAACTAAAAATAGTATAAGAAAGTAGGAAATAAGTATAAGGAAGTACATGGTAAATGTACTTTACAACTTTATTGGACATTCACATTACTGTCGGATATACAATTGCATTTGAAACAGAATGCAATCACCAAATTCACAGTGTGGTACCTCGCAGAGATATATCATCTGCAGTATATAGACAAGAAGAATTAGTAGTTATTATTCCAATACTGTTCACATCAACCATCTAAGATTTTACATTGAAGAAATATTTATTGATGATTATTTTTTATTAAAGTGTTTTATAATTACAATTTTACTTTTATTTACTTTCTTCACAAATAACAGGATGATTCCAATAATAGTTACAGAAAAGTAGATGAATTTGTAGCTAATGAAATATGCCAAGCCTGTCTGGATTCAAATCCAAAATGTTCCTCATGGAAAGCAGAGACATTAATGCTTGGCATAGAAATAAACTTTTTTTGTAGTAATAATAATTATAATAATAACAATAATTTTGGCCTTCTCCTTTCTTTTTGTTATTAACAATGAAAATAATAAATTGGAGTAACTGATACAACAAATAAACATAGTTGAGAAATAAATTTTGTTAATAAAAATAATTTCACACTAAATTACACGATAACAAGTTCCAACATCACTCAACAATTTAAATTGAATAAATAAAGAAAGAGCAATCTGTTAACAAAATGAGAAAAATCATTTCTAACTACATATTTATTTATTTTCCTGAAATAAATATGTCAAGAGTATTTCACATTGAATAAATAAACACCATTTTTATACGCTTATATAATCATGTCTTTGAAGCTTACAGATGCTCTGCATATTCTCCTCACATTGTTATGATGTTTGTAAATCCCAATGAGTAAATGAAGTGATAGTTTCTTTAAAAAAAGAGAAAAGATTAAATTTTCTATTTTTCTCAACAAAAATAAAATATTAATATATTTCAATTGAATGAAAAAAAAAACTTTATATACATATATAAAACTTATTATATATATATAAAAAACAAATTTGTTTCAAATCTGTTATAAATCAATCTCTTGTTTCAAATCTTTCTGTTACAAATCTGATACAATATTTTTTTTTTTTGTTACGGAGCAATTTTGTTAAAGGGTTATGTTATATTGTTAAAATTAAAATATAAATTTTTTTAAAGTTACAAACTCTTGTTTAATCCTGAAAAATTATCCTAATATCCAAAAAAAAATAAAATTAGGCTAAAATAAAACATACATAAAAAATGTAGGAATGCAAAATTACCAGAGTATCTACTGAAAAACATTTTTCATATGTTGAGAACTAGATAAGTATTTAAAAATGTTTTAATTTAATAGATTTAAAAAACCGATTAAATTATTTAATGTTACTTACAATTAAAAAAACTTGTTTAAAAAATCCCTAAACTATACTTTAATAATCGATATTTATTAACTATTCTTTATAAATCACTTGTTTCTTCACCAACCGAAATAACTTGCAATTTAAATGTAATGCTTACAAGTTGATCAGTAATAATCCTCTTTAATCAAATTTTCTATAATTAGTAATATTTAATGTTGCAAAGAGTAAATATGATGATGTCATTTGACCCTGATATCATCTTATACATTACTTTGACATCTAAAAAATGTCAAAACAAGCCTATCAATATATAGTCATCATTTTCTTCAAAAACTATTTTTTGTATAGTAAAACTGGCATGCTGAAACAAGTCTTTCATTACTTTAATTGTAACAAAGTTTTAAACTTTTTGAAGAAACGTGGACAAATCTTATGTAATGTATGTGGGTAAACCTTGTGTAATTACATAAAGTTAAATGTTATTTCATTATTTTCTCTTTTTTCAATGAGATGACAGACAATTAAATATGTAATTAATGGTTCATGAAGAGCTGAATGATGTAAAAAGATTTCATAATTCTGAACAGAGGAAAACACCTGAATTGTGACTTGACACATCACAATGGAACAAGCCTTAGTATGCTCCTTATGAGAGTGTTTTTGGTCAAAAAATCAAATTAGTGGAATTAGATCATCCTGCCTTTTCATCTGACTACTAAGCCCTTCTCTTCTTTTTCTCTTTATCCTCCGGAACCACCGCAAGGTATTACTTCAGAGGATAAATGAGAATGATTCGTATGAATGTAATTAAAAGGTAGTTGTGTACAGTCTCAGGTAGATCAATCCTGAGATGTGTGGTTAATTGAAACCCAATCACCAAAGAACGTCAGTATAAAGTATTAAAAACTGTATAAAAGCAACTGCCTTTACTAGGATTTGAACCCTAGAACTTTCGACTTCAAAAATATTTCTGTCTGCTTCCAAAGTAAGAAAAATTGAGTTATAAAAGAATAACAACTTTCTGGTATAATTGATATCCAGCATAATAAAACGGAGCTCAGAGTGTTCTGATAAAAAAAAGTTCCTGCTCTTTCCAGAAATTGGAACACCAATTGAGCCAGTGCTACTGGCTCAATTGGAGCCATTTACATTTGCTACCAATTGACGTATAAGGAAAGTACTTTGAAATAAGTTATAGCCAATAATACATAGTTGTAAATATAGAGTTTTTACAAATCCATTCCAGGAATTAAAAACTGTCACAATTTAAATTTTAATTATTTGTAAGAAAATGTTAATGAACAAAATAGACTTAAACATATTTTTTCTTAAAATTTCTTATGAGAAAGTAGTAATGTGTCTAGTCATATTGTTATATAATTTTTAATTTTAACATTTTTAAACTACCTTTAATAAATTTTTATATATTAATTTTTTTATAAATTTTAATTTATTATACTTTAATTTTTAATTTTAATATATAATTTAACTCTAAATATTTTACAAAAACGAAAAACCTACAACTGAAGATCCAGGTTGTCTACCTGGTAGGTCCAGATAGATCCAGGCTATTGCAGAGATTGCATGAAAAATTAAGATGAGTGTTATTTTATTCAATTCTGTACTTGGGTGGGTAAAGTTGAATCTACTTTATAAATGCAATAATTATTAGCACAGAGGTAATATGGGTCTTGAAAAAAATCTGACTTTAGAAAAATTATATATATTGATATATATTAATAATTTAAAGATAATATTTTTAAGTAAAAAATGCCAGGAAATTAAAAAAAAAAAAGGAGGTGTAACAAAATTACAAACATTGTAACAATCGTAATACATAACAAATGAGGACAAAATTATTTCATTTATTAAAGAAAGTTTTATGTTTAAGACAAAGGGTTACCAAATGGAGTGCCTGATCAACTACAGCTGAAATTACTTAACAAATTTGGAAAAGTATAATAAGAGTACACACTTGCAATACAGAAAAAAAAAATTATTATAACAAATTTAATTCAAAATTTTAAAAATACATAATATATTATTACAGAGATATGTTAATAAATTTAGAGATATAATATTGATAACAGAAAATAAAGTATAAAAACTTACAAAACAAATTGAAGCATAAAAGATTAAAAAAAAGAAAATGTTGAAATATAAAAAACAAAAGGGTAATGACTTTATTATTTTTGTATGTACATAAGTAAATGATCAGCTCAAACAATGAAACAATGATTCTCTTAATTCTCTATTTTTTTAACTAAGGATTAAAAGGTATCTCTAAGTTGCTAAGTTCTTCTTAATTACAGTATTTTTCATCCACTTATTTATTTGTATATAAATACATTTATGCAATATTCGAGTATCATTTCTGGAATGAAATTAGAATACTACAAAAATTAGAATGAATCTTAAACAACTATAGTTAAACTTTTAAATCAAACACTGTACATATAGACTAAAAAAAAAAAAATAAAATAATTAAACAAAATAATTTCCTCGCCATAATTGAAGCATAACAAACATAACTTACCAGTGGACTATCTTCTTGTTTTAAGTCACGGCACCAATCGTTAGCAATTGCCAGAATGTTTTGATTATCAACACTTTCAACAACTTTTCCATGCCAACTAAGGTACTCTCGTGTTTTTCTTCTCTCCACACCTTTTAAATATGACTGTAGAAGATCAGCCACATACTGAAATAATGAAACAATTATAGAAAGCTGTACTGCTATGATATAGGAATCATATTCCTTAGACAAATTAAAAAAAACCTCTTTTTTTTTGAAAAGCACTGAAAATAAAAGCCATAGCATAGAAGTTCAACCCCCAAAAAAAGTTTAATAAAAAGACTGTTACCATCAAACTGGTAATGAATAATTATCTTTGTTTCGCTTGTAGACTAAATATCAATTGTAGCTATGAAGTTTTCATTAGCTTTAGTTCGTATTGTAAGTTATAAAACCATTTAAAAAATCATAAAACTGACTAAAACACTATTACCTATACATCCTCACAAGAAAAAACTAAATGAAAAGTAATACTGAACTACACTAGAATTCTATTGTTTATTAGATATACTCCTCACATTGCAAATATCATTTCACAGAAGAAATTTAAAAATGTAATAAATTAAAAGAGTTACTTAAAATTAATAACCTGCAACAAGTCATTAATTTCTGTCAAAACATGTAAAATCTGTTACGTGCCAAAGAGAACACATAGAATATAAACATTCATACAAAACAGGCTCATTACCTGTAAGAAAATAAATTAATAACATGTGTAATCCCCACCTATTCATTATTTTCTCACTGTACTTGATTCAACATAAATAAACAGCGCTATTAAAATGGTGTCAACTAAAAACTCCAAAATCTCAATCTCAAAATATAACATTTATAAACATAAAAAATATAATTTAAAACATTATATAATTTATAATAAGATTTTATAAAACATTGCAGTAATAGAACATTACCAGAATTACTATATCATTACAATATTGATGCTGATAATCAAGTGGCTGTGTAATAGTGTTCAAGTTTATGTTAGTTTTATTTTATAACCAAAATAATGTCATGTGGCTTCAACATTATCTAGCCATAAGTAACGCAGCTTGCCAGTCACAGTGTAACCACAAATCATTTTTCATATAAAATGGAGAAATAAATACCATGGTCACAGTTTAACATTTAGTTATTTATCTATTAACTATTTATCTAATTAACTATTAATCAAATTTGTTAATACTTTTACAAATGAATTACTTTAAATACTGAATTTAGAGGTACTAAACAATCACAAACATCAATCTTCTCTGTAATATAAATTAAAAATTCATCTTTCTTGAACTAATTTTGGTAATAGCGTATTGTGTTTGCTTACTTAGATTTCAAAATTGAATACAAAAGGTACTAGACTAATACAGGATTATTCTAACAATTACATGGGTAAAGTCGGAAATGAAAGCAAGAGTCGGCAAAAAGAAAAATTTGTATAAAATTCTGGTGAAAAAGCCAGTTTCAACTAATGAACCAAACTTCAGAAAAAGAATGTTTTTCAGATTTAATAAATTGATGACAAAAATCATAGAAGGTAAAAAGTGCAAGTGAAAATCAGAACACAATAGACAGATTACTGAGGATGTGAAATTTAGCAAGTATGTCAATATTAAAAAATTATGCAAAACAAAGAGTATCGGATATGTGCAATAAACCAATTTTTATACAAGAAAAAAGATTCAAGTACAAAGATCGATTTTTTGTTCAATTCTTCACCATTTATTTTAGGGGTATTTAAATAATAACTGAATACTTGTTAAAAAAACAAACTTTTGCTGTTTTCATTCAAAGGTCTTCACAAAACCTTTACCCTAATTCAAAATTTTCCAACTTTCTTTTATTAAAATGGAAACTTTGTATTTTTCCTTTAATGTGTATTTTATGCTCTCAGTGACTTTTCAAAATTTATTTAACTTTTTTTTAAATTCTCACATGAAATTTAGAATCAAAGCAAAACTATGTTCAATAAGATAACTAAATATCAACTGCCAATGAACTTTTGTTTTTTTTTTAATTTTTTTTTTAATACATGAAGGTTGAATCTTCAATTTTGAAAGGTTATCAATTTTAAAATTTTGTTTTATTCAGCTACCTAGTATATCAGAATTATGCAGGATGTTTAAACTTGTGGTGGTAGAATGCATATACTGGGCTATACAATGTAGAGACATTGCTGAAATTGAGCTATTTGTAAAGATTTCTGATTGGCTACTTGAAGAAAGAAAGAGAGTGAGAGAGTATGATTGAATGAAAGTGATCAAAAATTCATAACATTGATACTTTAATCATAAGGTATGTTGATGGATTTCAGCAGCACTGTGTTCTACTTGTAAACAATTAATTACAACATATACCTTACAGTTTGTGAAACCAACAGCTATAAGTTTCTTGTTTTAATCACCGATTTACCAGCATTGAAAAGCAAATAAGCATATGGGAATGAAAAGTGATCATAGATTAATGATAGCTATTGACATTGAGCTGCTAGAGCAAACAGTTCATTTTCAACACTCAAATCAAATTCTCTAGTCAATTTTTGAATTTCCCAAATATTAATAAATTTATTTCAATAATTCTGAAATCCTACATAAAATGTGAGAGAATCTGAGTCTAAAATAACATATTTTATCATGTTTATAAAATATAAATGAACATAGATATACTGCAGTATTACAAAATTATGAACATACTGGTACACAATAGGAAGTGGGTTTTGAATTTTTTATGAAATTTATGTGATTACCACAAAACTATTTTCCCTGGCAGATTCTTAATAAACATCAGCCTTAAACTGTTTTGTTGAAATGATGGCAACAAGAGAAGAGGGTACACAGTATAGGTGGTATGTACATCTATTACATGGAAATGATTAAAATTATAAGCAGATACAATCATTCAAATCAATGGAATGAGATTAAGATATTGTCCTGTTGCATAAGATGAATATAATTTTTGTTTCTTTAACTTCCATTAGAAAAAAATATGAAAGTGAATAAATAATGATGCTCCATTTCAGCAGTAGATGAAGACATTAAAGAAATAGATAGATCAAGAAATAAATGAAATAATAAAATGGGTACAAGATGAAAATCTAATAGAGGGGAACTGAAATGTTGTATTACAGGAAGAAAGAGAAACAAAAGTAGGTAGGTATAGTTGATTAGTTAAAAAAAAAAATGCGGAAGAAGGCTTTTGTAGATTTTTATCAAGTATCAGCTAACCACTGAAGTTTTAAACATCCTTTTTAAAGATTATAGAAGATAAATGAGCGAGGAGAGAAAGTAAGATATGGCAGATTAAATCAATGAATTACAGATATGAAATGTATAGAAATCATTATTATTTTAAGATATATACTTGGACTTGGAATACACAAAAATTACATTATTGAATACCAAAAAAATTTGTTAATTAAAAAAAAACCTTCTTCAAGCATTGTTACGATTTATCATGTTTAAAACTAAATAATTACAATCATTGGCCACAAAACTGTTCAGTCTAATAATTTGTTCATATTTATAAAAAAATATTTTATCAACATAATACCCAAAGATGATCAAATTAAATCTAAGAATAAAACTGATAAATTTTTTTTACTAAAGTTATATAGGTGATTTGATATACAGATCACTGTACACCAGATACAGTCTACCAGACTGGTAGATCTATATAATCTACTATTGTGATGTATACAGTGATGGACAGAGTGAATTTTCTGTTAAAGTATATCACAAAACAATAAAGTTTGCCATTCAGTATGTGACTGAATGGCAAGTGTTACCAACTCATTTTAATTAGTCCTCTTAGTTTGTGTTTGCCCATCAAAAAAAAAAAATCATGGATTAAATTACTTTGAGTAAACAGGCTCCACAGTAAAGGATAACTAGAAGAGTTAAAAGTGAGAGTATGACAGAAAATCTTGCAAGAGTGAAGGCTGCTTTACTACACTCAGTCAGCATTTTGGTATGCATTTCTGATCAAACAACTTTGATTTCTGATCAAAGGAGGATTTTACATCAAGATCTCCAGTACCATTCATGTAACATTCAGACTGTGTATGCACTGAATGATGATCAAACAATTGACTCGTTTTTTGTCATCAGTAATAAAACATAATAAATGCTAATCCCAAGACCTTTTAAACAACTGTTGTTGATTGATGAGACTTATTTAAATCTTCCAGGTAATGTTGCAAAATGTGAAATACACATATACACCTATGCATAGCTACTGGAATGTTTGGATCAAAATGGGACCATCTTCAGGAAGTTATTTTAAAATAATTGTATAGTATTTAAATACAATATAATAGTATCTCCAAACAGTTTGAATATGATTTCTGTTTAACTATAGAAGTAGTACCTGCTGATCAGCAGTTATGCTAACCATCAAATGAGTTTCATCATCATATGCGATTAATAGGAAATTTATTAAATTTTTTGAATAAAACTGAATAATTTTAATGGATAATAACAATACTGACTTCAAGTTTAATTTCTAAATAGCAAGCTATAAAAGCTTGCAAACAAGCTATAAAAATAAAATCTAACAAATATGAAAATTATAAATATAACAAAACTATTTTTAGTTTTGAATGAAATAAAAGTAAGTAAAAAAGTGATTCACAAGGAAATTAAAATGTAAGATTGGTCTCAAGCCAAAATTTCTTTTGGCACTATTTTACATCTGTCACAGTTAATTACAATGAATACACTGTTAATGACTACACTAGGAATTCACACCAACACATACAGTAAAAATTCAGACAACTTTTAACATTAATTGATCCATCATCAATATTTGTAAGATAATTTTTTTCTCATTAGCAGCATCTGTCCTAGATGCTACTAAGATATAACTAAAGTTAAGAGAATACATTTTATATGTTTAATAAATTTCAGCAGCTGGTGATTTTAGTAACTGACAAATTATATTGATGGGTAAATAGGAAAGAGTTAAGTCAATATCTGCTGGAGTAAACATTTAATATACAACATAAAAACAATTAAGTCAGTTGTTTTTTTTGAAACCCTTTAAACTAATTAAATTACCTTACTCTCTTTCAAAGGTAAGAAAATCTAAAAATTTAAAAAATATATTTTATTTTAATCCTATAATATTTATGTAACAATTATTACACTTGATTACAGTATACTGTTTATTACAGCAAACGAGTATTACTGACTGACTAAGTGGCACTAACCGTATAACATAAGGTTTATTTTCAAGTTACTAGTTGCAATTAATATTTTTGTATTTTGAAGGAATTTTTTTTTATAATTATAAATAACATTTAATAAGAGAATAATGTATAAAATAAGATACTGTAATAATGTAATGAGCAGAGAGTTAAAAGTCAAATGATGGAAAAATCTACCTGAGTATAATTACTGACTGTTTTTTTATTGACTTGTGAACATTTTTAAAATATAATAAGAAAAGTCCGAAATAAAATAGCACATTACACACATGTTGTTACATATCTTTTAAAAGAGTGATTAATCTAGTTCACGTGAGAGTAATTATGCATAAATATGTATGTAGTATTTTAATATAAACAAAATGAAACCACATTAATTTGAATATAACTTCTAACAACAAAATAAATTATTGTACAGCATATTTTATTTCCTTCAATAAGAAAATTAATTTTCTTCTTGTTGATTATATGAAAAAATCAAATAATATTAACAATTAAAAATCCACCTTACCAGCAAGTTTAAATAAACTCCAAGATCTTTTGGCTTAATTGAAAGCAATCATAAGGAGTTAAAAAAACCATTATATTGAAGTCAAAAATCATTAAAAATATAATTTAAATATAAAATTAGTCATGACTGTCCAGTCCTAACAGTACATTGAAAGAATATTTATTGTTCAGGTGGATTAAAGTGAAATCAAACGAAACCATGTTATCATAAAGATAATTATTAGATTAAAATTATTATTTCTTTATATTTATATTTAATTACATTTAAAAAAAGAAATTACATATTAGAAATTATTAAGAAATTATATTTTTTTAAATTGAATTTAATTTTAGCAGATTGTATACTAGCAGATATACAGGGTGTATCAAAACTGCACCGCAATCTCTCGGAAACGGATTCTATATCTAAAAATAAGAAAAAAGTTTCCAATAAACATATGCCTGAAAACGTTT
>JAAAKQ030003695.1:0-18805 GCA_010016005.3 Zanna intricata | reverse complement strand
CAGGCATATGTTTATTGGAAACTTTTTTCTTATTTTTAGATACAGAATCCGTTTCCGAGAGATTGCCGTGCAGTTTTAATACACCTGTATGAAAAATAGGGAATCCATATAAAAACGTCTACAGCTTTAATATGTACAAATATATACAGAGAAATTCCAAAAAATAATAATATTAGATAGTCTAGACACAGATTATTTCTTCTACGGAAAAGACTTTTAATCAAAAGTTAGTAAATAATCGTTGTTTCCAAATATAAGACAAAACTAATTTGCACTAAATGTGATAAAATAAAATCAAGAAAAAATGTAATCGTAAAATAAAAACCTCTGTGTAGCCAAATAAAGAACAACGTCAAGAACCGAATGTTTTAAATTGGTACATGAAGTTTTAAATGGCCGCGTAATGAATGTAGAGAATTGTTTAAGAAAAATAACATAATACCAAAGCGGGAAAATATCAATAAAAATGTTTAACTACAAACGTGTACATTTATTATGCTTTTCATAACTGGGATCTAAAAAAAAAAACCAGGGTACGCACCTTTTAGCATCCCAGTCAGTGGTGGCGAGATGGCAATTAGTCAAAACATGTTTAGGAAGGGGGTAATGCACTCTCGTAGCGGCATTACACATCGAAGAAAAAGTACTTCGTAACAAGAGATGAACTATTCGGTGCAAGTGAGAATACAATAAGTGGAGGGGATAAAAAACAAGAGACGAGGAGGCGGCGGCTTCACAATGACTCATTCGCTCTGGTCAGCCCGACCAGCGCGTCGACTCGGCCACGCATGCAAATAGTTACTCCTCGTGGTTTCTTGTCCTTCACGCGGGACACTACCTTTCTCCAACCGCTTACCATTTACCCATTCACCGACATCTTCTGTTCTGCTTCGTTCATTTAAAATTTCTTCTGATAAAAAACTCTTTAGAAAATCTACAGTAGCAAAAACTACTAAGTCATAAGCTTATTAATTATATTTTCGTCACAGCACGATTAACAAACAAAAAAGATTAATATTAAATACATGGAAATAAAAATACAAAGAAATTAAAAAAAAAAGAAAGTATTTTCCGTGAAGGGATCACAGGTGTTACAAACAATACTACGTAATGATTTACAATCCTTTTATATATTCGTAACATATAAAAGGAGAATAACAGTAGAAGAATAAAGTAAGAACCCGGATAATTTTCACAGCTATTTTGAATTAAGTTTCACAGTCATGGGCAAAAAATTATTATTTAGAATAATTTTTAAAAAATAAAAAATCAAGGATAGGGGTTTTCCTATTCTCAAGTAGTTTACTGTTTCATATTTATTGCATCAGCTTAATTTCTATTATTCTTTTAAGCCACGATTTAATAAATTCTTTCCCACAATATAAAATACGAACATAGTTCAATAATTAAAGAAACAAGTTAGAAACTCTATTGTTAATTAAATGACAATGAAACTAACACTACCTTTCAACACAATCCTCGGCGCTACATTTAAGTACTTTTCCCATCTTCCTATGAGCTTTCTTATTCCAGAAATAAAGAATTGTTCACCTTGGTGTCAGTCACTTTGTACCTCATTCTTGCCAAACTCGGTGTCACATATTCTTTGAGAAAATCAAACAAAAACAAAAATTTCATCGTGAGATCGAGACTGTAAGGTGGAATACGGCAGCACATCCAGATCCACTTTTTGAATAGCTTTCCGAATTGAACAGTTCGGTAATTGGCGTAATAGGGCATAGAGATTACGCCTTTTGAGAGAAAAGCTGGACGTCAATTGAAGATTTCGTTTAATTTTTATTTTTCTGTCTAAATAGCGCTATAACAGAGCTATAGCTCTAGAAGAAAAGAATCGGTCCAATTTGGGCATATGCGGTTTTCACCGGATCTTGACATTATAACACCCAAAAAACGGGTGAACGGATGAAAATTTTCCAGATGTTAGTAAGTATGTATGTGTGTGTTCGGTGTCGCCCTCTTAATTACCTTAACTACTGAACCGATTTAGACCAAACTTTGTCAGATTACTTCTATATTTGGAGCATTGAGGCTGCTAGATTTTCAACTTAAAAAGGTCAAGAGGTAGGCCCCCCTTGATCTTTGAAGTCCTTTTTTAAGGTATAGAGCAAGGTCACCCTCAGTATCTCAATATAATATAACAATAACAATATTTGCAAAATCGCACCTCTACCCCAATAAATGCTCTTAACTAGTGGCTAAGTGGAAATACTTTGTCTACACTAACCCTTGTCACCACAAGGAGTGCTAGTGTAGCGCTGCCGTACAGCTGTTGTAGTCGAATACTATGTTGTAAAGTCACAGATACGCGATAGAATTAAATAAATAAATGAATATTTACAGTAAATATAATAATTCGTCTGGCTAGATCTCGAACTCTATCGCCGGTTGACTATGTACCTGGTAATTAAGTCTTACGACTACAACTGCCATCCGACCGCACAAGCGAAATTTGTTGTATGCAAGTTATAAAAATTATATTAAGTTACTAAGTTTTGTGTATGTGTGGGTACCACGCATCAGAAACAACCCACAGTTACACGACTTTCCCAGAAAGCGGCTTTAGCCACTTGACAGAAAAGTTTTAAAACTGTTTTTTCAGATTTTTTAGCTTGTCAGTATAGTATTCCCGCCTGTTGATTTTCCGTCGTTCTTCCAAATAATCTTTAGTCACCAAAAATACTGTCAGCAGCACTTATTGGCTGACGCAAAGGATTTGCAACTTTCCCGGCAGGGAACTCGAATGCTATCCATTCCGTGCTCTGTCATTTCGATTCTAGCCCAAACTGGATAAATCCGAATTTCACAACAACTTATTTTAGACTATCTAATAAAGCGTTACTTTCCGCTAAAAACCGTTGTTTAAGTTCTGTAAAAATGTGAGTTCGGATATCTGATCCGTGTCGACTGTCTCGGAACCCAACTTGAACATATTTAGCGGTAATTCAGATCATCATGGATAATGGAATGGACAGTCCCGGAGATTCGCACTACAAATTTCTGTAATTCTGCAAATTTTTATGCATTTGTTTTCGCGAATAAGATTATTAACGTATTTAGCAGAACTCGAAAATTTCACCGGTCTTCCGCTGCAACAGAAATCCGAGACACTTGACCCGATTTAAAAAGTTCGATCCACTTATATAATTTCCCAAGCTTAATACACTTTTTACCGTACTGTTTTAACGTACCCCATCCCTACCCACGTAAGGGAAGACACCTGCCTTGCGACGTTCCGGTCTCTACACCACCCCTGCCGTTCCTAGCCCTGATGGGCTTCAACGGGAAGAATGTAACATACCCCAATGAATATCAAAAAATTTAACGCCTTCAGAAAATAAAAATCTTATCACAAAACGATTTTCTTCCATGGTACACGGATCAAGTTGAGCTGATATTTTGAAAATAAACCAAAGAGGTTATTATAATGGAATTTTTTTTTGAACAACTGATATTTTCTATGTCAGGAGTTCCAACTTCAACTAAGACAGTTTCAGTTTATTCTACTACATATATTTCCGCTGTTAATATCCGTTTCCTTGATTTTTCTATGAATATCCTCGAATCACATATATACATAAAAAAAAATAATATTTCAAGTGAAATATTATTATAAGTGTGTCTGTTTTAAAAAACAGTCACACTGAAAATATGGGCTTTTGGTTTTTTGCCACTCCTTAACATGAAAGTTTCGAATAATTAACACTTTTAGTTCATACAAAAGTTAAGAAAAATACTGATTAGTAAAAAATTCAACGGAAAAACTGTATTTTTCTTTAAACAATGAGCTTAAGACCTGAATATGAATCTTTTCCTACGCACGTCGACGCGTACAAGTCCAGAAATTTTAATTATTACAAAGTTACAATTTTCACGAAATGATAATTTCAATTCGTCAACTCAGTACAGAAATAAACAGGGAAATTTTATACAGATACACAGGGTCAGGCCGTACTTTTTTTTTTACTAAACAAAGATACAATTCGATCTGCTGTTTGCTACAATGAATATAAATAGGCATCCACGTAATATCAGCCTAAGATTATATGTCTCGACCAAGGCAAATAAAAATTATATTATTAAGTACTACATTTTTCAATCTAAGTAGAAAAACAATTACGGGAAAGAAATGAAAGAAAAAACACAAATAGAAAATATAATAAAATAGGATGCAATTACCAACGAATCAAACATTTATAAAAAAAACCTTGGCCGATAATATTACACGAGCGTAGTGGTAGTCATGTAAGAAAAAGAAGGGAGGAACTAGATTATTGACTGTTAGTGAAAGTAAGCACAAGTAAAATAAGAAAAAACTAAACAAAAAAACATTAGAGTTTCGTGTCGATTTTTTCAAACATGAACTCGTCAGGAACAACATAAAACAATACACATTACCGATATTAAAACGACGCTATAAATTAATTAATTAATAGAAAACATCGAATACAAGCGGTTTGATGAAGTGGAATAATACAAGTGGTTTTAAGTTATAAACCGACAGTAACCAGAAATTCCACAGTAAAAACAAGTTTTAAAAAATTAAATCGACCGCTTTATTATAAGATTTTATTTATTAATTGAATAACGATTTATCTAACTAACACATCTTAACATACAAGATTACATATTTATAGCTTTAAAAAAAAAAACACGGATGAAGATAAATGACATTCAAGACAAACGATTTCGTCTTAAAAATTAACATTTCGTAAAATAAAAATTTAAGTTTAACGCAGAAAGAAGTTCTACAAGTCTACAAGTTAAAATAAAACATTGAAAAAAATATACAACCTAACATAACATTATACAAGCTGAATACGTAGAAATCAACTTCTCTGTCATATTCACTTTATAAAATCGAACGAATTTAACTCCTTACTCAGGAAAGATGAATCGAAAATACAAAATTTTAACAAATCAAACCCACTACACACTAAAGGTATCTTTGAATTCACAGAAGGCTAATGAACTGAACAAATAATTTCAGCGACCTACTGAATTTAATAATCCAAGTTATACGTATCTATAAATTCAGATTAACTTCTGTAAAGAGTAAGTAAATTAAAACTCAGGAGAATGCATGAAGAGAGATATTTCAGAGCCCCGCATTAATTACCTGTTGTTTCAATTACTAGCGCGGGCATACAACGTTTATCGATCATAACATGGTTTATTATAAATCACAGACGAAATAAATGCATAAATCGGGTAAATTACATCGATATGGCACAAACAACGGTAAACAAGGGGATTATGTAATTTACAATACGTATGATCACCTTGTCGAGGTACCTATTAGCGTCGAGATACCTATTACAACAGGGCTGGCCAATACTTGTCAAATTATGACAAGTATAAATCGATTAACAATTACTGTAATCGGATTTATCTGTTCCGATTCCAGATTATATTTCATTATTAACGATTTACTATTTAGTCCACTATTAAACAAAAGAAAACATTTTTTTTAAATATTTAAAATAAATTATACGACTAAAAATATGTTCCATGTAAGAAATCGAATTCTACTGAATCAAACCTATAAAATACAAATACGTTATTCAGCGATACAGTAAAAAAATTAAATATTCAGTTCTAGAGATGTTGTGATATGACGTAAACACATTTTTCAGTGCAACAATATGTATTGTACAAATACAATTTCAAATCGAAAGTGAAGTAACATCATTTAATTAGAAAATCACATGCATATTTAATGGTAAAGCGAGCGCAAAGTATTAAAAATTTTTAGAGAATTGATAAAACTGTCCCTAAGTAATCGTTTATGTTTTATTTAGCTCATAATAATTCGTTGGCATTATTTTCAATAATATATCACGGCGAGACAATATCATTAGCGTCCGAAATCGATCGGGTTGACCTTCCACGTGGAAACGACAGACAAACAAAAAAGAACACGCACCATTCGTCTCTAAAAGACCAACCCGTTGAACCAATATTATACTTCATGATAAACAAAAACTGCGATACAATACACAATCCATCATCTATAATAGAGATAATCGTTATCTATTTTAATATTACTGTTCTTTTGTTAAGTAAGGACATTTTTATTTAACAATTTGCTATTATTAGATCGACTGAAACAAAAAAATTATAGATCACACATTGTTATTTTCAATATAACCGATATCGAAATGAGCAATTCTCTACAAAGCACTTCTTTAAATCCAACGCCGAGTAGAGGCTTGTTTAATAAACTCCGCATTGTTTTTCGGCAGAAAGAAGATTCATTATTTGTAGCTTCACGATAATTATTTCAGTCTTTATTATGGATGAAAAACCACAATTACAGTAGCTTTCCCTAGAGTAATGATAAATCACTTAAATTACAGTCACTCTTATCCTGATCATAAAAATATCATACTTCATAAATATATTTAAAAGTGAGAGTTCAATATCAAATGTATTTTGGATGATTCGTTATACAAATTCCTAAAACTCTGCATGGCTCGACGAAGACTGTAACTGGAAACTGCTCGCTTTCACTAGTAACACTGGCACGGAGTGATTGTTAAACCACTTACTGTTATAAGATACGACGTTTAATAGATATATCAGTTACATTCAATAGGTTTAACACTTCAAAAATAGCAATTGTAATAAGAGAAGTTTTGGTTCTATGTTGAAGGCATTCATGACCTCACAATTACATTACATGTTTACTGTTTCGCATATAACAATACTAAAACTGTTAGTATCTTGTAAGATGCAGGAAAAGATATCATCAATTGAATATATAAATTTAAATTCTGCATATCGCTTGAGAAATTACAATTAGAGACATTAATACTACTTGAACAAATATATGGAAAATCGTCGATGAAGAAAACAGCTCTTTAATAATCTACAAAAGCATTTTAGTAATGACTGAGTTAATGTTAAAGAAAATGGGTGCCCGTCTACGTCGAAATATGAAAAAATATCAAGCGTGTTGAAAATGTTGTTCGAAGTGACGACAAAAAAAAATTGTCAAGAAAATAATGCCTAGTCGGGATACCAATCAGAAGTTCTACAGTATTCTCCATAATGATCTGAACACACGATGTGTTTATAAATACCTGTACATCGTTTTAATAGTATCGTTTTGAGATCAGAAAGAAATAGCATCTTGCATAACACAAATAGCAGAGCTCATCATCATTATAATCGAACGAGATCATAACAAAAAATGAGACTCGATGTTTGTTGAATGATCCACTAACAAAACGCCGGTCGTCAGAGCAAAAATAAACATAATCTCCGCGGTCATAGAAATTTCCTTTGAGCAGGAGGAGAAAATGAAATGTTATATCTGAAGGTTTTTTAGGGTACTGCTCGTTAAGAATTCATTCATAGATAATGCACGTAGATACCTTAATCGTTTACGGAAAATAGAAATAACGCTTCAGCGTTCTGATAAATGGAGAACAAAAAATCGGATCATTTTGCACGACAATGCACCGGCACATTGATCTATGCTCGTCAGAGAGTACGAAGATATGTAACAACCTTGTAACTCTCCGCCTGCTGTTCACATGTTTTACATGCTTGAAAACCGCTCTGAAGGGAAAAGAAACAAGATCTGAGATCTTACTACAAGATATCCTGATAAGACGAATCAACTGAGGAAGATATCTAAAGAGGGTTTCAGGAATATTTTCAACAAGTCGAAAAAAGTGTTTAGCTGCTGAAAAAAATAACACGGAAATGTACTTATAAATTATTTCATATAACCAAAATAATGGTATAACAATAAAAAATTGAATTTTTTTAAAAATTAATTTGAAAAAATCAATAGTAATAGAAGACAGGTCAATGATAGTACATAAATTTATACAAATTTTTACGAGATGTATTTTAAATGATAGTGACATTAAGAAGTAGCTATAAATATAACAGAGAGCAACGTAAGTTAATAAACATCTGACAAACCGAATAGAGTATCACTGGATTTCCCGATTAGTCCTATCCCTTTGGTATCGATTAACATAAAAGCCCAAAAACGCTCGCTTCACAACTAACAAAACATCTTCACTAGAAATTTGATTAATTTTTATATAAATTTAATACTTTTCTAGTTTCAGGAGGAAAAAACTCGTACAGCTTTCCAATCGAAATATTATAAATTTAATTTACCACCAACAATTAACCGAATTTCAATTTAATAGCTACCCGGTTTACCACTACTGAAACAGCACTGTCATTAACTGCATCCGAACAACTGTAAAGAGCAATCGTGTTCCAATAGAAATAATTATACCTTTACTGGATTTGAACCTGGTAATTACAGAATGCAATCACAGAACAAAAATTTCGGTGAGATCGCTAATGGATGACCGAAATATAAGAAAAAAAATGAATGCATCTTTAGTGCATATCGTCATATTATTTATGAAAAATTATAGAACAGCTGACGTGACAGTTGCTTGAGACAGTTCCTAAATTACATTTTACAAATATAATAAATAAATGAAACCAACTTCAAGAAAACAAAAAAGGGACGTACACTTCGACTTTTGATTATTAATAATGATTTATTAATTTCTTTAAAAAATTTTACAGGATAAAAATAAGAAAAAGAAAATTTTACACGGTGTAAACCAAAGGCTGATTGGAAACAGGGATTATGTAATATTTCTTACTTCAAGTTTGCCAACATATTTTCTTTAAATCTCGCATAAAAATATTTTGCGTATCAAAATGATTACATGCTGAACATGACTACATTATTATATGCGATTCTGTGAACACTGAAATTGTTCTGTTTTGGAACAGAACATTTTATTAAAATTAGTTGTACTTACGTATTTCCGCCTAATAGCAAGGAACCTTACCCCAAAACGTTATACAAATTACAATGAAATGTAAAAATATCGAAGATTGGGTCTCACTTAGCTGGTTACAAATTCAATATTAAAATAATGTAAAAGAAAAAATTATCAACATTTCATCTGAACACAATTGAAATTATTAAATTTCATCTGAAATTATTAAAACGCTCATCTGAACAAATTTGCCTCAAGAAACCCCATAATGTTATCTTAAGAAACTTAAACAGGAACATAAAAGGAATTTCTTTTACAAAATAATTTAAGTTTAAGAAATAATTCTAATCAGTCCGTTAAATAATAACTGGATATACACCCTCTCCCCCATATCAAATGGGTCAAAATTACACTCTCCAGATTTTTTTTAATCTTGTTAAAAATGATAACTGATAATCATACATTAATGCACCGTTTAGCACGTTAACAAACAAGAATATTTGTAAATAATAATAATAATTAAATGATTAAACCCACTTAGTAATAATTTTACAAATTTAGTTTTAACGCTTTCGGAACTATATTATTCCATCATTGGGAATTAAAAAAAAAAATTTTTTAACTTGATTAAAATTTAAAATTCATTGTCTATAGAGAAATTTGTATATAAATAATATAATTTACTTTATTTATTAAATTTATAATTTAATTTATTTATTTTTATTTTTTTATGTAATTAAAACTAAAACTTCAGTCTGTGTAAAGAAAAAATTTACAGATTAGAAGTTTTAGTTTTAATTAAAAAAAAAAAAAAAAAAAAACATATTTTTGTGTAGAATAATTTCGTTCCGAAAGAGTTAGAATTTATAAAACTAGTAATTTATAAATTTATAAATTACTAAGTGGGTTTAATCATTTAATTATTATATATCATACCAACGGGCCATGCCTGATAAATTATTGTAAATAGCCTAATTTTTTAATAAAATTTTGAGTAAAATTAATAACTTTTTTAATGATAGACCAAAAACAGCGGATGTTTAATCTGGGAATCAGAAAAAGAAATTTATAAGATAACCTCAGACCGACTGATTACTCAAACTTAAGAGCCCGAGTATCAATAACTAAAGACAAAACAATGTTTAAAAAAACGCACACACACATCCTATCACGAGACTAATATTGAAACACGTTTCACAGATAATCTTTAGTCTAGAAAACAAACTAGTTTGAGTTCGGTGAGTTTAAGCGATACTCAAAAGAAATTCTTCATAATGAAACGATGAGATAAAATTTCGGAATCTTCTAAAATAATTTAAGCAAGAATGTATAACTGGTACCGATAATCACTAAGGTTATTATGAGTAAAAAGTTAAAAATTCCTTAGTTATTATTCTTTCTCGGACAAAAATCGACCTTTAAACAACCATTTAGGAGGACCTTTTTAACATCTATCAGTGGATTAAGAAGGCAGGTATATATTAAAACATAATCACATACAACTGCAGACGTTAATAAAAATTCGAACCAACCTTTATTTCCTATTTCACAAAATGAACTATCACAAATTTTAGAATCTTACAAGTAACAACAGATCAGTGCCATCTTAATGTTATTAGTTAAAGATGGGTTAAATCTAAATATAAAACTCATAATTATCAATTTTATAGAATCATGAGGTTTTGAATTTACAAATCGAAAAATTTTTTATTTCCTTGTACAAAGTAAATGAAGTTAACTATGATCGCGAAATATTTCGGTTTTCAGATTTAACGGAAATATTAGTTTTGACCATCCCTGAATCCATTTTGAGTAGTTTCGGCGTGCTGTCTGTACGTACGTATCTTGCATAACTCAAAAAGGATTAGACGTAGAATGTTGAAATTTTGTATTTAGGACTGTTGTAATATAGTTGTGCACCTCCCATTTTGATTGCAACCGAATCAACCAAAAGTGTCCAAAAAAAGCACAAAATAATAATAAAAAAAAAAAATCTGAATTTTTTGCTTTTTCTTAATTGTCGTACTAAGTCCTCATTGAAATCGTTTCAACGCTCTCAATGAACCTATCATAAATGGTACTTACATTCATTGATTTCAGAGTTACAGCCAAATGAACTTTTAAATAATAAAATATTTCGATCTTACAAGGGAAGGCACATCGGTTCCAATCAGACGTTCACTTCTTTTTTTCTTTTATTTAAATATATTGATTTATTAATAATTATTAACCCACGATTGAAAAAAAAAATAATCATGTAGTGTCCATATCAGATTTTTTGTAATAGGGATTGTATTGAATAAAAACTTTTTATGTAGCGTTTATACACATACTTTACTATGCTTTAGTTAGTCAAGTACTAGAGAAATAACAAAAAAAAAGTAATATATACAATATCATTTACAGTATTTATTTAATACAGTTTTAATTAAATTTTTATCACATAATAATAAGACTGACTATACATACTATATATTTTACAGTAACAAAAATTAGAAAATTTAATACAAATAATATAATAATTGAATTCAAATTTTTAATAACTAGTTTACACTGCACCCACTGATCGCCAATAATTAAAAATATTGGAAGATAATAGCACGGCCATTTTAATATATGTTTATAGCTAACTGGTCGGTCACAGGGCCCGCCGCCTTGACTCCCGCTGTATTCGTTACCCTCATTGTTGTAAGAATAATACTGATAAATAACAATTAAAGCCTGAAAGCCCTCTTTCCTCCAACGTTTCCCACATTCTTGACAAAGAAGCTCGAATACGCTTCTACTCTAGACGAACACATCACTTTTGGTTCCTCTTTCCATTACCAGAGGTAACCCTATATCACGGGAAAAATTTAAGCTAGGGAAATGAAAGTGGAATGTGTTACAAAACGCGTCTATTACTTTTAACGTCGCAAAACGATATTTAAAAAACCGTTTTAATCTTCGTCCAAGATGAGAAATTAACAACTTCATCACCAAGGGGACGAGGCAAGGCCTTTATAACTTAAGAAAACGGACAGAACCCACAATCTTTTGCATTTATATGTTAAATTTTTAATACAGTAAATCTGTAGATGTCTATTTAAAAATACTACTCGGAGTAAACCCGACTGGATTTTATGATGTAATCAATATAATGCATCGCTAGATTGTCACTAGTCATAGTTCACTGACACATGACCATCGATCAAATGAAATCTGTGTAAACAATAACTAAGAATACTAAATAATATTTTTTTTTTAAATTTCAGTTTACTAAGAAAAATCTTTTAAAACTAAGTTACGATTAGAATCATGCTGCACACGCTGTACGGCTCTTTATTATGAATGGTAATGAGTCAAAGTACGTTTTTTAAAGGGCAATAAAAATTACAAAGGTCTAATTAATTTTTTGCCTGGCATTTTTCTTTTCTTTTTTCAGATTCACAGTATCCTTACCTCTGAACATGAATCCCTTTCGCATCAACCAAAATTTATGAAAAATCAAAAAATCTGGACCGATCATCTATTTGTTTAAAATTTATTCAATTTTTATTATTTTATAACAGAATATATTCTACTCGGAAAGCAAGGTGAAGCTCCTCCTCTACTTTTATTGATTGAGCATAGGTAAGGGCCGATTCTCAAGAAAAGATATATTACACCGTCTGCCTTTATAATGAGTAAAACGCATGTAAAACAGCAGAACTACAAGCGGCGCAAATCAGATTTATTTTCTCAAAGACTGATGAAACGTTGTCGATAATACGGCCAGTCATCTCGTTGAGCAAAGTGGATTTTACTTATAGGGCTGAATATTACGTGCATTTCGATGGCCTCGATGAATATCAGTATATATTTGGGTCGATGAAAAAGGCTACGGGAAATATCACCTTAATTCTAATTTTTTTCTAATAAGTCCAGCATAAGATGTTCGTTAATCCTGAGTATAGCTGAATCGTTGATGTCTCCTGTCAGTCAGGTCGCCTAAAACTTTCCAGTTAGAGCACATAATTAACAATGCGAAGCACTCCAGAACTTATTAATCTATTTTCTTTTTTCAAGAAATAATACAAGACAAAAAAAAGTTACACATCAATATTTATTCCTGTCATTTAATTTTTAAATAATTATATCTTTATAAGCGAATTAATCATTTCCTTTTTATTCGAGTCGATTTACAATAAATATGATGAAAAGTTGGACTGAAGTTTTAAAACAAAAAAAAAATAATTAATAAATAAGTTCATTGCTGTTTAAATAGAGCCCCAGAAGTAATTTAAGCCAAAAACATTACAAATAATCTAGCAACTTAAAAAAATATCCAAAAAAGGCAATTAAAAACCTAATAATAAAGACATAAACTCTTATCTAATCTTTCGGTAAAACGATAGAGTATAGTGCACAGTACCTCGGTAATAAAACTAGCAGATAAAACACCAAGATAATAAAAATATTTCTTCATATCAAAATTTAAAAATTATTTAATGCCATTACAACAAATAAATATTTATGGTAATAAAATAAAGAGTATTTTACGATAAGAGTAAAAAAGAAAAAAACTAGAAAACAATAAGAAAAAACAGAGAAAATATAATGTATCCTGATGCGATCAGAATTGATATGAATGATATTTTATATCCGGATTTAACTGAAAAGAATAGATCCGAAGTACAGATAAATGGTGGGAGGAAGAAGTAAGGCCTTGTACAGCGATGCCGGTGGAGGCGTCAAGGTCAGAGGGGCACGGCTAAAGGGGGAGTAACTGGTGGAGGGAGGATGGTGCGCTATCATGTGTAACTAATTTTTATCATCCGTCAGCACCCTATAACATGTGCAACATAAACTATTTAAGAGTATCGAACAAATAAAAAACTAAATTATTAATAAAAAAAAAAAAAAATTATTTTTATAAAAATTAATATAATATTCTACAATTCTATTCATTACATTTGCTCACGTAAAATTAATTAAAATAATACATATATATCACTGGCAAGCATAAAACGTAAACGACATCGTGTGGTAACGGATGGTCGATGATCAAGTAAACTTTACAGTGGAATGAGGAATGGGAAGAAACCACTTCATTTGAAACCTCCACCACAGTTCACCAACATAACTGATATTTCTATAACGTTCAATAGTTTATCAAATATCAGTTATTATTTCGAACTGAAGTAATTACGCAATATAAATTTACACGACATAATCGCTTACAACAGATGAAAGTGACATTTAAAAAACATTCCGAATTAACGTTCTCGATAATACCCTCACCCCTCGCTGATTCTTATTGTTGATATATTCTCGTACAAAAATGTTTTCCAGATTTTAGAAATAATGCTTTAAAACGAGTAAATACAAACATATAAAGGAATTAATATTTCGTTTGCAATTTGATACATTTACACCAAGATTTTCCAACCTTCTAATACCCTCGATATAAAGCGATTTGTACAATTCTGCAAAATAAGTGGTTGTATGAGCTTTGATCCCATCAACTAAAGTAATTCGTCCAGGGAGCCATTCATTCAAATTCGAGAACAAGAAATAATAGCAAAGAACCAAATCCGGAAGAATTTTAAAGCGTAGGTTACGGAGTTTTGCAGCAACAACCCCACGTAGTGTGTGCAGGTGCATATACAGGTGAAAGATCACTTTCTTTTTGGCCAGATGTGAATGTTCAGCCTGAATAGTATCCTTCAATTTGTCCACTAGCTAAAAGTAATACTCTCTGGAGATGGTCCTGTCTTATTCTAAGTACTCTATGAATACAACACGAGAATCCCAATACCACAACCATTATTTTTCCTCCAGATGGAACTGATTTTGCTCAAGGGTTTTAAGAAACTTCGCGAAGGACTTAAAACATTTTTTTTTACATTCAGGAGATTTAAACCGCTGAGAAATACTAAATTGCAGGGGTTGGCAATTTAATGATGGTACTTTATTTACAGTAAACTAGTACTGTAACAACGAAGAAAAAACCTACAAAAAATTACAACAATAAATTAAAAGATAATGAAAACGTTACCCTCTACTGGTCAATTCACGACCCGCCCAACGAACAAAACCGAGGAAGTTTTCCACTCAGTTAATCAAACGTAAACAGGAAGTGGAGGATAAAAGCGAGATTCCCTGATGTATAATCTACATTCTGATAAATCTAAATTCAACTATAAATATGTCAATTCAAGTATTTAACAAATTACAGTTACCTTTTAACACGTTGCTAAGAATAGCAGAAGCAAATAATATTTTTTTAATACATTATTGTTAAATAACGATGAATTTCAACAATTTAGAACATAGCTGTTAGCTCAAATAGCATTTAACGGTGAAGGTAAGCCATAAAAATAAAATATAAGAAACATTATTTGTCTCAAACCGATATAATCAATTAGTAATTTCTGTACGGAGAGAGATATTCTACATTTGTTGCAAAGATCCTTTTACCCAAATAATAAATTCATTCACACGATATGGTAGGCAGTGTATCCTTTTAAAAAGAAAAACTATTTTACACCTTGACGTTCGCCTCACTGTACTTTAGACGATACAGGTTACATTAGACTTTCAACAATAACTGACAGAAGTATCTATAGATTCAACTTTTCAATTGATAGATAGCATAGGAGATTTCACAGAATAATAATAGTTCTGTGAACAGTCTCATTTTGTGCTGAGGTTAACCAACCTAGCACTACAACGAAACTGAATTGAAACAAAACAAAAACCTAAATATAAATGCAATATTAATTATTAAGGTGAAGAAGCATCCATCATGAGCACCCTAAATCTCTTGCTATTCTGGGAAAATATCTGCATCAGAATGAGAACCGATCGTATTATACAATCGCTTCATAAAAGATGCGGAAGAATTCATAAGATAATTGTATTCTGAGTTGTATTGAAAAGTAAACGTCCAGAATTAGGATTAGTAACTGCAGTTTTAAATAGATACTTTTTAATACAGTCGCATCATTTACCTCCCCAAGCAAAACGTCTCGGAAAGGCAGTAACTCTACGTCTTAGTTCAAGAAATTTGTTATCAAACAAAGAAAGTAGTAAATTCTCGTCGTCAGGTAACTGAAATATAGAAAAAAAGTAGCCAGTCGCGGGACTGGCCAACAGAATTGAAAACTTAAAACAATGAGTACTGATCATTGGTAAATAATTATATTTGATCCTATTGCTGATTCTAATGTATGCGATTATTCATTTAAAGGTCTTAATAGACTACTTAAGAAATCTATTTATAATACAGTGTAATGGTTAATATATAATTTGATAATAAAAATTAAATTGGTTAATTAATATTTTTAATATACTTACTACTTTTATCTTTATTCTTAACAAACATTTTGCTATGTTATTTTTACACTGAATTTAAACAATTATTTTACAATTAATTTTATATAAACAACTTAACAAACACTTCAATATGTATAGGTAAACATAACCGTATCTACAAAGCAACGTGCTCCTGATAACTACAACAGCCTTTCTATACTATATTAATGTATACCTATATGCATACCGGTACACAGAAAGAGAGAAAAAGAGCGGGGAAAAATAAAGGTGGAATCAATGTCTTTCTTTTACTTTATATTGATGTAAATGTATATGCGCATATGCGTAAGTATACGGAAAGAGAGAAAGAAAGAGAAGTGTATTGGGAATCACCGACGGTCATCAATGTCTTTCTCCCACCTCTCATTCTATATATATTATACGCATATATGTATAAATTCTCGCTCCATGTCTTTCTCTTCTATATATATATGCTTAGCGTTTCGTGACGATTTTTGATTACGAGTCAGGTATTATTTTCTCAATACAAAAGTCTAATTCTAAACATCTGATTACTTAATATTAAATGAAAATTATTATTTAGAATCGTATTATTTTTATTTATGCATTGGTTTCAGCCTATCTGATAATAAATGTCGCTATAAAATTTAGTAAACTTCTCCTGTTTTGTTTTTGTTTTCATTTTCTTGATGGTCTCTTCATAAAATTGAAGTATAAATGATGTACAGAAAAAAATGTGTAAATATGCAGTAAAAAGTGTATATGCAATTTCATAGGTGTACAAGGAAGTCAGCGTGACCACATCAGATAGCGAATATACGGTAATAATGCTGTTATAAGCAAGCTAATACAATTTTAGTGGTATTCAACTGTAAAAATAAAAATTAATTTACTTGATTAAACATTTAATGAACGTTACTACTCTCGCAGAAAATAAACAAGTTGCTAAATAAACTATACTTCTTTTCTAATTAGAAATTCTTACTTTATATAATTAGCCGAAAAATCGTGAAATTTAAGATTTTTTTTTTTATTGAAAACTATTTATAAAGTGTAATATTTTTATATCAGATTTTGGCAATATATTGGCTGGAATATGAAAAGAATTGCAAATTCTTAATATGCATTCTAATTGATTACGTCTTTTAAAAGACGATGATTTTACAAGACATATTTTTAACCGTACAAATAGTAAAACCTTACACTCACATGTCGAATCTCAAATTTTAATACATGATGGATGAAAATTGGCGAACATTCTGTTTGTTAGAACAGATGGACAGGCACACAGGTTTTCGTGGTAATAAAAATACTCGTATTCTATGTTAAAACTCTTTTATACTAACAGCTACGTACTTACCACTGCTATATATTAAATACACATTTTGGGGACAATCAAGTGATCAGGGAGTAAATCTTCCATACATTCCGATTACGCCTACGTTGCAAACTCTTTAGAATTATAACAGAGAAAAAAAATAAGCACTTAAAAAAATAAAAGAAAAAATGTACTTGCAAAAAAAATTATCGTGTTCTGAAAAAAAAAAACAGAGGGTGTGGAAGCAAGCGTGCGGGAAAGAGAGGGAGAGATTGTGTCTGAAGGGCCTTTCGTATTTTGTATGAAGTGAGCGTCTATCAGAACAGAGACAATACGGTAACAACAGCTTTCTCTGTAACCAAGTGTATCAAATTCCACCTTATACAACAGCCAACACTAAATGATTAATCTGCCCAAACTGAAATTACTACCTACAAAGACGGATAAATAAAGGCTAGGCGTTTAATCGAATAGTAACTAGCAGATAAAGGGCGTTTGCTAGAAATAACTACAGCCTAGCTAAATTTAAATCTACAATTGCAATGTTCACAGTGTACCTATTACCATATTGTAAATCTGTAAAATAAATTTAAAACAATTATTTTAAAAGAAAAATCAATTAAAGGGGGAGAAATACCTCCACACCGATCATAAAAGATTTATAATAATATTTAAAATTTTAACTCGACGTAAAACTAGTCTCTAGTTGCACGCTTCTATCGCTAAAACATTTCTTTAAATAAAGAAAATAATACCTGAAATATAACAGCGGCAGCCGATTTCGGTAAAGATTTTCCTTTACGTCTCTCTTCAAATCTTTTCTCAATCCCCTTTACATCGACTAGGGATCATTTGCAACTTTCTTATACAAGGTTCTGTAAGCCGGTGTGTAATTTTTAATAGAAACGTGACTTCTTAAAAGGTAATCGTCCTCAACCGATTTTTTGACTTAATACACGAATGAAAAAGGTGAAAAAATCAATTCATGTATGATTCTCTTTGTAATGATCCGTCCTGTTACTTTAAACCGCAACCGAAAATTACTTTAAAACTGCCAACAAATGTTAAACAACCCTTAAAAAGTGAAACAAAAAACACAGTTACAAATGTGTACAATTTTTGTTTACAGACTGCATCCATATCGCAGAATTACAGATTCAAATTAAGTAAAAATAATTATATATAGTCTTATCATACAGAAATGAATATTTCTGTCGTTAGGGCTAAATAATAGTATTGTTGGGCCAAGTCTAATTAAAAACAACTGCTCCTAATTAATAATTGGGCTAATAGCTTGTGAAACAAACAACGTATACTTATCAATATATACAGGGTCTGTATAATAAGTAACCGGACTGAGCCTGCCCCGCGCCGTCATAGCGTCTGCTAACCGGTATCT
>JAAAKQ030003683.1:0-38576 GCA_010016005.3 Zanna intricata | reverse complement strand
TTATATCCATAGATGAATTTAATAAAATATTAAGTAAAATAACTTCTAATATTCAGCAGAGAAAATATTAGAAAATGATATACCGCAGGGTTCACCGTTGAACGGTACCTTGTTCACGATCGCCATCAACAACCTGATATTAGCGATTACAGCCGAAATCAGCAAAAGCGTTTATGTAGATGTTCTGGCAATTTTATATACCAGTTATTACACGGCTTTGATAAAATATTAATTACAAGTGCGATAAACGCTATCATTGAATTAGCGAAGTATAATGGATTTAAATTTTCACCAGAAAAAACGTGTTGTTTACACTTCTGTAGGAAGAGAATTCCTGATTGAATTCCTGTATTGGCAATCGAAGATCACCCGACTACAAACATAATGTCCGATTTCTAGGTCTACTATTAGATAAATCGTTTACATGGGGAATACATATACAGGATCTAAGTGATAGATGCAAAAAAGCCCTAAACATTACGAAATGTTTATCCAATATCAACTGGGGTTCAGATAAAGATATATTACTAAGACCGTATAAAGCATTGGTACAATCAAAACTTGACTACGGATGTATTGTATATTCATCCGCCAGAAATTCGTACTTAAGAAAGTTAGACGTTATACACAACAACGGAATAAGGTACGCCACAGGCGCATTCCATACGCCCGGCTGCTAACCTAATGTCAGAAGCCGGAATAATGCCAGTGCGTTACAGAAGGGAGATCCTATTACTAAGATATGCAGCAAATATATAGGTCTTTCCTGCACATATAAATTATAAAGCATTTAACGATCATCATTTAGCTGCATTATATGAACGTGCTACCTATTCCAGACCAGCCAGCAAACGGTATCACGAATTGGAAAGGAAACATGAAATTGGTCTATCGGATACGTTAGCAATTTCTACTAGAGAGATACCGCCCTGGCTTTTACCAGAGATCCAAGATTGGATCTCTCTTATGAGAAAATAAAGGTAAGCCAGTAGTGATCATCCAACAGGAATTTTTATCAATCGTCAGTAGTTACGATGAGTACATTAAGATTTATACTAACGGTTCTAAAACCGAAAACGGTGTTGGATGCTCCATATATGTAAATGGAGAAGCCCATTTTTGGAAGCTGCCAGATATGGCAAGCGTGTATACGGCAGAACTCACTGCCATACAGCAAGCTCTTCACTATTGCGAACATTTTTGCGAAGAAAGAGTGCTTGTAATTTCCGACTCGCTGAGTGCGCTTAATTGACTGCAATTCGGAACAAGAATATTAAGGACGTCCTGATCGCTAACATTCTCTCTATTATATATATTTTAAATAGACAGGAACAGCGATAGTGTTTTTGTATGAACTCCTGGGCATGCTGGTATTAGAGGAAATGAAAGAGCAGACGAAGCTGCCAGAATGGCAACAGTCTGTAGCAACTTGATTGTTATTCCTGTACGAGTGGCTGATATAAAGAATCGTTTAACAAACATAATTAGAACGTATTGGCATAATGAATGGAGTGGATTGGGTACCAAATTAAATGCCGTTAAATCCTCTTTATACAAAAGGAAGAGCGAAGCGATACTGACTCGCCGTGAATAAGTGGCGGTCACCAGATTTAGAATCGGTCACACGCGTTTATATTATATTGCGTATATGCATATTGGTTATATGCGTATTTTTATATTAATAATATATGATATAAGTAGTATCATATATATATATTAATAATATAAAAATACATAGTTTATTTTAATTAACTAAAACGTAAATATGAACATGTAAAAAGTAAAAATGAACGTGAATTAAACACTACATAAATAATAAACTTTAAACATGTTTTAAAAGAAAAACATAATTTTATAATCATAAATTTTCAAAATTTTCTTTAAAATAATGTATTCTAGAAATAAAATTTGCACATAAAAAAACTCGAAATTAAAACGCAATTAAAAAAGTGATTTTGTAACGTAAGAAAAGTGATTTTGTAAGTTAGAAAAGTTCTTTAATCAATATAAAATAAAATTTGTGATAAATATATTAACCTTCTACGTTGTACAAAACTGATCGTTATAGAACCTTTCTGTATTTAACTTTTTCCAGCAATTGGCTTGAAATCACCACATAAAAAATAAAATTAAACATTTTAAAAGGCCCCAATAAAACCTTAAAATAAGGAAAAAAAGGAAAATAATTAATTAACTATATTTTTTTTAACTATAATCCTCTATGGCGTTATAATTTCGTTTTAAGACAATAAAATTAAAGATTTTGATTAACCGTCCTGCGTGACTATGGTGATGAAAGCTTATCTATGCAGTCTACAGGTCACGCACGACAGTCAATCCTAAATTTTATTGTCTTAAAAACAATATCACAAAGTCACAGAGAATTATAAGGTAAAAAATATAGTTATTTAGTTACTTTTAAGTTTTTTCGCCGTGGGTTTCTTAAATTTTTATTAATTTTTATTTTTTATTTATAATTTTCAAAGATTAGTAGGTCTGTGCCTAATAATGAGGCGTTTGATGATGGGGCTGATGATGGAGATGAATGTTTAGTATACTTGACCAGCGCAAATTATTTAAATCTACACAATAATGTAGCCTTGCAGGAATTACATAAAGATAGAAACATTCAAAAGCTGTTTTGAAGAAACACATCTACTGCAGCACTTCCTGGTGACCTATAACTGTAAAACTAGTCTAAGAACTTGCTCTGAGGTGATACCTATGTTAATGCAATAAACCCCAACAAAATCGGCCCAGCAGTTTTAGAAAAACCCATCCGCTGCAAAGCCCCCTAGTTGAATATAACTGTAAAATAGATTTAAGAACCTGCTCTGAAGTGATTCCTATGTAACGCAAAAAACCGCATCGAAATCGGTCCAGCAGTTTTTCAGGAAAATGGTAACAGATAAACACAAACACATACAACCTTTTATGCTAAACGCATATACCATCTCCGTTCCGTCATGGGTAAAACGAAGATTTCTTAAAGAATTTTTTTTTTAAATTCATGAAGCACGAACAATACTAGCGTATAATAAAATTTTCTGTATGCATCAATAATTGGACTCAAATATAATTTATTATTTTCTTTATTCCAAAAAAGAGAAGTTTTCAATTAAACCCTATGAGTTGTTTAATTGCATTTTCAAACCTTTACTTTATCAAATTTACGAAATTCTGGATGATTTCTTTATTTCTTTTTGTGTTTTTTTTTTTTTTTTATTAAATAGTACATGCTACTCTTTGGTTTGAGATACAAATATCGGAAGATCTTCTCCACAAATTTCTTGATTCAGAATGAACATAAATTTTCACTACAATAACTCGTTCCTCGATCGAATAAGGCATTAAAACAAACTACAAAAAAAAAACTAAATTACGCATCACCGAACCATAAACAGATTCAACTGACAACAAAATGTAGATTATCGGTTGTGTATGTTTTTCGTATACTACCGATAATGGTCATAGTAGCAGCAGCTTTAAAAGTAACATTAAATAACGTACGTTCCAGCTGACTAAGTTAAGTTTGAAGTTGCTCTCCCGGTAAAATCATAACATATATCAAGAATAATAAACTGGGCAACCAATTTGAATTGAGTTTAATTTACCTTTTAATATAATTAATATGGTGAATTTTTTTTGTGTGTAATAATGAAAATTTTGAACACTAACAAATAAAGCTCAAAATTACATTTCAAAATGTTTATATTTCTTAAACTATTTGTTTTTTAAATATCTTAAATTAATACAGCTACTTATAAAAGCATAAGTTTTATTCTTGAAAAAATTCAGCTAAGCTTTAATACAAAAGAAGCTTAAAGAATATGCCTTAAAAGAAATCCCTAAATGGTTTTCAAGGAATTTTATTAAAATATAACTATATTTTAAATTACTTACCTCATTTTTTTCCATGAAAAGCTTATAACAAAATGACATCACAGGAAAATAAAGTTATGAAAAAAGAATTCTTAAGAAAAAAATAAAGAGATAAGTAATACCCTAAAAACCACCCCTTATATATGAAATAGGAAGAGTAAAGGGTAGAAAGAGGAAAGCAGTGGTGTTGGGAATGAAAATGCGACCAATATTTCAAGCGTGAGGAGATTGCTTTAGCTCTTACGAAATGCCGTTCTTAAACCCAATAACCTCTCTTCTCTACAACATGTTTAATACTCTTTTATAGGGGCGGAATCCCAATGATTTTTCATAATGCTCCACTTGTCGTTTCAAGCCATAACGTAAAAAATGTTTTCTGCTCGTTCGCTGCTGGTTTTAATAGCAGGTGACACTTTGTCACAGTACTCATACCGTGGAACATGAATGTGTCCGTATGGAAAACTGTAAAATGATATGAAAATTAAATCTCCGCTATAAAAAAAATATTACACAACACTAATTTAAATTTCTTCTGGATAATTTGCGTAGAACTAACAAAATATTTAAAATTTACTTCATGTATCAATTAATTATTAATTTTTGCTTCGTTGTTATGTAACTCCTATGATGTATTAGGTTTAAATTACACGGCGTAAACGTAAAATAAACATGAATCATACTGAATTTTTTTTTTCAAGGGAAGATAATAGAACATTTGTAATTTCATAATCGAAATTTTATTCAAGAACATCTATTTAAAAACACGACTATAAAAGAAAATTAAGATAAAGTTGTTCGTCATTAAAGGAATTTTAAAAATGAATCGTAGACTAAAAATAAAAAGTTCATTTTTCTCTATTCATTATTAATTTAAGACGTGCTATTTTAAGTATTGCACGAAGATACTTGATGAAGTTCCTTGCAATTAAATATATATTCATTTAATCAATGTATTATGATTGACCTGTAGCTGATATATATACCTTATGCAATTATGATGGATGCTACTGCTTGTATTAATAGTCCATTATAATGTTATAACTTCGGGCTAATAGAAATAGGTAAATTTTTAAACAATGTATTTCTTAACAATTAAAATTAACTATTGAGAAAAACTAGCCAGTTAGTTATTCATAATAATGAACAATCTGAAATATCTTCCTCTAACAAAATAAATAACTCTTTTTTGTAGAAAAAGTCAGTTTTTATCATCAAAACACATGAGATCGTCTATTAAATTAATCTTAAGTAATGACTAACAAATAATGAAACTGTACTTTTAAATTATCTGTATAATGAAAACCCTGTATTTCAAGTTCATGGTACAACAATCGCGAAGGTAACCGGACTAAATTAAAAGCGACTATATTTTATTATTAGAAAATTTAAGCCTAAAAATCTTTTTCACAAAAAAAAAAGAACTTAGCAAGGAAATAGATCATTTTTATCGTTTAAAATTAAAAATTGGAAGTGGTTAAAATTGCTTAAAACTGAACGTAACCGGTAAAAATTTGATAAAACTTTTTAAAACTGTAAAAACCCAATCACACAAAACGTAAATCCAGTTAAAACTGAAAACAACAAACCGGAAAGAATTTGATTTAAAAATTGATACGATAAAAAGTAAATTAATGTATTTAGTAGCTAATTTTACGGGTTAAAATCTAAATTCATATAATAAAATTAAGAATGATCAGTTAAAAATACGTGCAACTAGTTAACAAACCAGTACCTTTAAATAAGGATAAAACCTTAAACAGTATAAAACTGGCTATATACAGTGAAATCTGGATATATTGGTTACCTTTGGATATAAAGCATAAAATAGAGACGGAAGCAGTGCAGGGGATCTATCTCAAGAGTATGATAGATAATAAACACGTAACTGGATGTACACGTATTTATATAAATATAACGAGTTTTAATTTGATATAAACTATTAAACTGGCGCAAAATCAGATTTAAACTGTTTAGATAAGTAGACGAAATAGAAATTAAATTTAAAAGTCAGGGATAAACAATTTTTTATTTGTTAGGTTAGTGTTACTGAAAGATTAAATCGTATACTATTTTAATGAGTTAATGTTATTTTAAAATTGTTAATATGTATTTAAATAATTATACGAATATTATTTTATATAACTTTAACATAATTTCAGGTCACAGATTTTGATGCATGATTGGACGTTTAAAGAGGTTAAATCCCATATCTGAACAGATTATAGCTCTTACAAAGTGGTTCTATCAACTTCAAAGTAGATACAAACCTTGTCTATTAATCTATTAACATCATTGTAAACACTCATTGGTTACGTATCATGAGTGTGTCCATAAGTGGTTGTTTAACACTAAATATATGCCTAAGAATGTTTTAATAATCAAGAATATGAATATGTTTATTCAGTAAATAGATTAAACAAATGTTTTATTAACATAAGAGATTTACTTATTTTTTGCAGTTGATCTTTAACAAAATTTGCCTTGCATATTATACAACTATTTTCTCATTTGATCAAATTTTTATTATAAAATTTTGTGTAATCCAACTTGCTTTACTGTGAATTTAAAAAAAAAAATTAATACTGAAATAATATTAAACCAAAATTTCTGAAATATACTAATAACATAGTTATCTCAATTAATTAATTAAATTAATAATGATTAAAAATGTTTGAATATGGGCAGTTACTAAATTGATTAATCGTAATAATAGATGAAATTTACTTTTTTTTTAACTTCTTTGAACATAAATTATCTACCATTAAACGAGTATTTCTATATGTATTTAAGCGATGTTTGCTTTTATTTGTTTTAAAACGTATGATTAACATAATCAAAGAAATCTTTAAAACAAACAAATAGAAGAAGTAGACGAATTTGTTGATGACACGTGTGATTCCTGAGAATACATATAGGTTGCAAAAACCCTTTGAAAATAAATAAAAGTTCAATAAATATGCGTTATGGAAAATAGCATTCAATCAAAAAAAGAGATTGTAAGAACCAACTATTACAAAAAATAAAAAGTATAAATCTATTTAAAATTATGAGTAGAAGGGTGATCCTGGATTTTTTACAAAGGAGACTACTGAAAAACCTGACAGAAGAAAAATGAAAGCAATTGAAATGTAATGCAGAAGGAAAATTTAAAAAAAATCCGATGGTACCTTAGAATGTGTAACGGTAAGGTGTTAAGAAGAGTAGATGTAGAAAATAATACTTTTAAAACAATAAAGAACAGATAACACCATATTTCTATAAACTACATAGAAAATAGCATTTCATGATAAACCTACTGGAAGAAAAAATGATAGGAAAGACAGACAGACTAAAGAAACAAAACCCACACAAATTTGTACAGATGCAGGAGCACATTCATATTAAGAGATAGAATATTTGACCGATAATAGGGGAGAATCACGGAAAAGAAGCTTTATAAAAATCTTTAAACTGAGAGAAAAAGTAATTGGTAGAGATACAATATTAACTTTGTGTTATATTTTACTTTCCCATGGTTACAATATACTATACAAGCTTTGACCGTTTGTAAGATAAAATGTGAGCTTCGCTTCTCTAGACTTTTTTTATTTTCCAGATTCTGAGATTTCCTTAGTCTAAATTTTAAAAATTAAATAAAAAAAATTACATATTTATGAATGAACTATTTATGGAGAATAAAGACAAGTACCATAAACTACACACCCAAGTAACAATTAAAACTGTTATCGAGCCCGTTAGATTTACCAATGATATCTTGGACAAGAACTGTTAGTGTCAACAATAAAATTTGATTCATTAAAATGTTATGATGAAATATTATATCTTAAAATTCGATGAATCTAAACTTCTCACTTACATGAAGATAAGAATGGAAGAGATCTGGAACTAACACTGAATGTGGGAAATCGGTACACATTTATTTTTTAACAACATCCTTCAATAAAATAGAGCTTGTTAAATCAGAACAAGTGTTTTTCTGATTTTACAACACTTTTTCCGATTCTACTTCAAGATTCTACCGATTCTACTTCAAGTTGTAAAAAAAAAACTCTCTTTTCCTTAGAACTATAAGGAAAAGAGAGCTTAGGTAATTTATTTTGCATATTGATTTAATTGAACATTTAAATAAACTCGTAAAAGCAATCTTAATTTTATTATTAGAAACAAGTTATATTTTAAAATGTAGGTTAAACTACAGAAATTTCAGCAATATTTTTGCGGTTTTTTTTATTTAGATATTGCCGAAATTATTAGTTATTTGAGAAGAACAAAGTCTAAAAAAATGTCAAAAAAATGTTTTACAAATACAAAGTGGAGTAATTTACTTGAAGGTAGACAATTAATCTTCATAATTAAACAATCTCTCTTTTAGCGAAAGCGAGTCTTCACAAAAATAATATGTAGATTAATTATTTGATAACTGATAATTTACGGAGAAAAAGAGTTGACCACACTACCTCATATTGTACACGCTTAAAATGAGTACGGAGGTATACGCTTAAAATGAGTAAGTTTTGTGTAGGGTCTGTATTTGGCACGGATAGCTAAACGAAGTATCTCACTGATTAACAATATGTTTACAAAAAATAATTATACCAAATACAAATTAATTCTTTTGGTATTAATTTTAATATTACCTATACGCCTTCTGGAGTATTTTCTATTATTATAATGCCATTGGCTTTAAAGATCTATCTAGTACATCGTTCCATATTTATTGTAGCTATCAAAATATGCAGTTTAGTCAGCATACTGTAGTATGTACAGAGGTAATGGTTTGCAACTAATGTTCCATTTTAATTGTGAACAAAGCACTAAATGTTCATTGAGTTTATTTGATTATTATCTCCGGTGTTTAGTGTTACATAATATGATATGATAAATTTCAAATTAAAATAACAATTAACACTTTCATATTACGATGAAACATTAAAATCAATCGCATCATTAAACGTAATTATTTATTACTTAGAATTTAAATAGTTCAATAACATAAAATTACACAATTTTAAATTAAATTAGAATTAGTGTTTTAATTTGTTTGTAAATATTAGAATATCTATTTTAGCTGTAGTTATATAAAGTAATACGAGATGTGGAGTTTTTACAAAAAGTAATACGAGGTATGATCGAAAATTTTTAAGATAAACTTCAAAACAGAAGTACTTACAGGCTATTGTGATTTATATCCTTCAAAGTGGCCCTTCCGACTGAACACATACGGTATCTGCACTTTTGGAATCATTCCTGAAAAATTTCTTTCTTAAGGGTGTTAAGAAACACCCTCTTCATACTTGCCAAATGTCTTCATTTTAGTCAAATCAGTTCCCTTTCAGTAAAAATTTCAAATTAAGAAATGGAGAACAACAGGGGCTAGATCAAGGAAATTGGGAAACTGCGGAAGCACTACAATTTACAATTCAGCCAAAAATTTCGCGATCAAGAACGCCCGTTAAGACGGTACATTGCACGGTGGAGGACCCAATTCTGTTTCACCCGAATGTATGCCTTTTCGTCCATTTTCACGCAAACGCTGAAGAACACTTATACATTGCTGGTTGACTTTTAGCTCCCTAGGAGCAAATTCTTAATAAACTATACGTCTATCAAAGAAAACCGCCAACACTGTTTTCACATTCGACTTGATTAATTTAGTCGCGCTCTTTACGGTCATGGCGCATTAGAACCTTTCCACTCCGATGATTGCTCCTTTTTTTCTAAATCATTCTCACAAACCCATAATTTTTCGCCTGTAATTACTCTATTTAAAATATCTGGGTCAATTTCGGCCCCATTAATGAGGTTCTTGGGACATTTCAAATCGATGTCGTTTCTGCTGGTCTGACAACAGTTTTGAATGAATTTTTCGAATACAAGTTATATGTTCAAATTTTCAGTTAAAATTTAATGAACCGCGTAGAAACTTAAATTCAGCTTATCAGCCTTCTCGGGCTAATTGTAGGTGTATGGTGTTAATGCACTAAATCGCGAACTTTCACCATGTTTTCGTTGCTTTTTGAAGTTGAAGGAGGGTTGAGCAAACAGGAGGTCATCTACAACTGATTCGCGGCCATCTGTATATGTTGGTACCTTTTTAAATCTTTCCAATCACATCTCGTATTAGAAATACTGTGACATTTTCAAGAATTACAAAAATAGATTTTTAAAAAAATCGCAGAAATAGTATTTAATCTAATAATTGATATCCATTGTTTTTAGTATATTTTTTATAATAAAAGAAAAAAAGGAACATAATTATCTGGTGTTAGTTCCCTGGAAAAGAAAAACTTTCTTTATAATTTTAAAAAAGCTGATGTGTATACCACATGTATTCCTTGTACCAATATCCAAAAATAATAGGATTCTAAATTAAAATTTTCAATTAATATTAATCATCAGATGTCTCACCAAATCTATTGCATATGCACATATGTAATAATGCCCTTTTTATTTTTTATTATTCTTTTCTTTTTACCTCCGGAACCACCGATAAGGTATATCTTCAGAGGATGAAATGAATGAATTGTAGCGTGTGTGAAAAATGCCGTGCCTGACCAGGATTCGAACCCGGGACCTCCGGATGAATGGCCGAGACGCTACCATTCACGCTACTTAACCTGGTGTAATAATGCCAACTAAATTACATACACACATTTTTAAACGTTCATAAAATTTTATTTCACTAATAACTTCTGATTTTCTGTCATATTTTTTAAAAATTGTTATTATTGAATTATTATTCATTGGAAAACTTATTTTTCCAATCACGGTTTAATAATTATTAATAAGTCAATATATTTGAATAAAAAAAAAATGTTTAAATAGATTAAAAAAGAAAAAAGGAGATGAAATCTGATTCGAACCGATGTACTCTCCCTTATAAGATCCAAATATCTTATTAATTAAAATGTTATTAACGCTGGAACCTATGAAAATAAGTATCAGTTATGATATATCATTTGAAAGCTGTTAATAACAGCTTATTACTGCAGTTAAGAAATAATCAAAAATTCAATTTTGATCAATTTTGGTTCAATCGATTACAACTAAAAGAAGAAGTGAACAACTAGATGTTACAACAGTCTTAAATATAAAATTTCAAAATCCTACTGCTAATCGTTTTTGAGTTATTCGAGATACGTACTTGCGTACAGATGACATTTCAAAACTTGTCAAAATTGATTCAGCGGTGGTCAAAACGGATATATCTGTTGAAATTTGAAAACCGAAATGTTTTGCGATCACAATACTTCCTTTACTTCGTAAAAGTAAGTAAAAAATCACATTGAAATTTTTTAATTTCAAAGCAAAAATAAAATAATGGCTTTAATAATGCTGAAGATTACTAAAATAAATACCTTATTTAAATAGGATATCTTTATTCAAGTATCAGTCTGAAAAAATTAATAAATAATTAATTTTTAGTTACCATAAATTTTAGTTGACGATAGAGCTGTTTCATAAATTATTATTCGTCTTTGAACTGGTTTTCACTTTAGAAGTGATTATTAAACATTATTTTAAATTATATTATAAAACTGTTAAAATATTTATTAAATAAATATATAATCTAGTTTTTATTTATAAATACATTAGTAAATACAAGTTAAAACTGCGTGAATAGTGAATAGTGATAAAATTAACTAATATTTTAAAGTAGTATACAGTTTTTGAAAATAACAGAAGCTGATTTACAGTGATTTGTTGTTAATTATTAATTTTTTTAAATATTTTATTTATATTAAAAAAATACCCTAACCATTAAATTCATTTTAAATTAAAATATCTCACTTTTACTTTATTATTAATATGGAAAAAAGTATAAAATAATTATTAAATAAATAAAAACCAGACTACTGATTAGAACACATCAACCTAAAATAATTGTGAGAAAAAAACAAAAAAAATAGTTAAACAAGTTTTTCTTTCTTTTCTTACAAGTGTTTATTAACTTATTAAGTTAGCTATGTGAAATTTAATATTACTTCTAAACTTTATGTTGTATTCAGGTGCCTGTTAGTCTTAAGAAAGTGGAGGCTATTAAAATCGCCATTTCATATAGCCTACACAGGTATCCAAAACATGAAATGTATAAGTAATATTAAATCTCACATCACTGACTAACTTTCTGTATCCTGAAAAAATTTCTAGTAAAAAAAGAAAGAAAAACTTTTTTAATTATTTTTCAAACATTTCATAATTATTCTACTTAGATGTGTAAATTTTAATTTTTAATTTTAAGACAGATTTAAATATAGATTTTTATTTAAAAAAATTTTTTTTTTTTAAACTTGCTACTTAAATAGAAATTTGAATGTTAATGAATGACCATGTCCATGCATGTAACGTACGTATAGTATATGCCAGCCGCGATGCATTCTTACCTCCTTTAGCTGTTCGTTTTTTGGTTATATCTGGAGAACGATGAATTTTTTGAAAAATTGACAAAAAAAATGTCCTTTTTATCGGATTATGAAATACCATCATAAAAATTTAAAAAAGAGTAATTTTTAAATAGTTTTTCTCAGTGTAGCACTGCCTTTTAGGCAACACAATTTAAGAAAGCCTACGTTAGTTACAGACCGAAGATCTGTTATAATCCACGGTTAGTCCGTGAAGCTAATGAAAGGAACAAAAAAAACATATAGTACAGATAAATACAATATCACTCCTATGGACATAGTCATGACATGAACTTTTAACTGATTTATTTTATGTACTAACGTAATAAAAATAATTATGTTTTTTTTTTTATTTATTAAGAATTGCCTTGAAAAGCCTTTTTTATGTTATGGTACTACAACGCTTTATTGCTACAGTTTGTTTTCTTTTCCTTTTTAATTCTGCCGATATATTTTATATATATATATTTCTTTTTCTCTAAAAATTTTAATTCAGAATGAAATTATTAAAATGATTGTTAAATTACACTAGGCATAAATTTACTGAATTGCATTTAAATTTGCTTATTATGTTATTTTTACTTCCTTGTACGAAGTGCAAGGATGTATTGCGATCGCGAAAAATTTCAGTTTTCCGATTTCAACGGAAATATTTCCAATTTGTTCATCCCTGAATCCATTTTAACTAGTTTCAGCGTGACGTCAGTACGCTCGTACGTATCTCGAAAAACTCAAAAACCATAAGCTATAGGATGTTGAAATATTAGATTTAGGACTGTTGTAACATCTAGTTATGATCCCTTATAATTGCAATCGACTGAACCAAAAGTATCCAAAATCCCTCAAAAATTGAATTTTAGACTTTCTCTTAACTTCAGTAATATGCTCTCACTGAGAGATTTTCAACGATACATCATAACTGGTACTTATATTCATTGGTTACAGAGTTATTGTCAAATAAAATTGACAATAAATAACTATTATTGTAAAAAAAAAATTACGATAAATAATAATAAAAAAAGTATGAAAAAATATCAGAAGTTTTTAATGAAATAAAACAAAAATATTATGCACGTTTAATTAAAAAAAAAGATAACAAATGTATCATTTAATTGGCATACAAGGAAGTCATATGTTGTCCACATCAGATTTTTTAAATAATACCATTACTAAGAATAAGTGTCTGGAACTTGAAATTAGTGATAATTTTTATTCAAATTTCTCCCTTCGTTTGTCAAAGTTTATTATTTTTTTCTTTGTTTAGTACCTTTTACAACAATATAATGTTTGAATAAAAAAAAGTAATAAGGATAACAATAAAGGAAAGTACTACAATAAAATAAAAATCACTTGTAATATTCTAGTAAATATTATAACAAATAATTCTCACAGTACCATATGTTCGATATTTAATCAAATTCATTCCTTATCAGATAGAAATGTAGACTAGAAATGTATTCTACAGAAAGAATAAAAAAAAAAAAAAACATAGAATTGAGTAGTGTTCGGGAAAAGAGAAACTTATTTTTCCTGAGATTTAATGATGACAATAATGAATGTAAGAACGTTTATGCAAATTTAAATTTTAAAAAAAGTATATATTAATCGGTTGATTTGCATTATAAATACAATGTGATAAGAATTATTATACGCATACGTATTCAAATAATGTTCATAATAGAGATAACAGCACTACATATCCGTAATGTGTAATAAGGTACAAAGTTTTACTAAAGAGTTAAGTAAAATAGTACATTTAATATTACACATCATGGACTAAAGAACTATTTGACTAACCAATAAACAAATAATTAGAGAACATTTTCTTTACTATTTGAGTAAGTACCATTAAATTTTACATTTAACTACCGAACAAAAAATTTACTAAAAACAAACTTTAAAATAAATATAGATGTAATCAACTTCAGAAAAATGTATTAAAAATAAAAAATTATATTTTTCTGTAAATATCATCTTTTCATGTTGGCATCCAGTACATAACTCCCTTAATTTGGCATCTTCCTCAAAAAATCGAAATTTAAAAAATAAATAAGTTTTACTTTTTATTGTTTTGTTTAATGTTATATTTAAAAAACAAATTATTTTATTTAATTTTCTAGCTTAATTCTTATATACTAAAAATATACGGAGAGATTGACAACATAAAAATAAGTTAGGAAAACCTAAAGCGTTTTCGTCCAGTTAAATAATCAGGGAAATAAAATGCAGACGATTACAGAATATGAGCTAAACTATTCCTTCCCAAAGTAAGCGTTAACGCACCCTTTGGGGACTGGAGGCTTTCAGGGGGGCGATAGAAGGTTCACAGAAAATTGGGAGCATAATGTTAGTGTAGTTTTCCTATTAAAAGTTTTGTTTTAATTATTGTACTGTTATACTGAATACGCTATCACTATTGTGATAGCGTATTATCTAAATAACAATTTAGATAAAATTTTAATTTTTTTTTTAATTTTAATAAAAATACTTCCAAATATAATTACACATACGTTTTAACTGCTCTTGCCTAAAATGTAAGAATCAACCCAGAAATAGGATATGCCACATTTAAAAACAATAATTGCAACTGCTGTTAATTTTTGACAATATCAATTACTAGAAAACTTTTGATTCTCAATGTGGACGGTGGGCAAATAAGTTTGAGAATAAATGAGCTAAACTCTATAGAATTCCGGAGATTTGTTTTATTGACATTATATATACCTTCATTAATATAACATCAATATAATTTATTCAAACCCGATCACCATGCTGGAATGGGATTGTCTTGGTCTTTCATCCGGAGGTCCCGGGATTAGAATCTCCCGGTCAGGCACAGCGTTTTTCATACATTATAAAATTTTCCATTTCATATTCTTACTAGTTACATATACCTTTCTAGTTTATGTGGTAAATGAAAAAAAATGCGTTTGAGACTATTTTTTTTGTTATATATATATATATATATATAGCAAAACTTTTTCAGTCTATTTTCCTGAATATTTTCTTCACACTATAACAACTTAGAATTAAAAATTAAGACAGAAAATAAATAAAAAATAAACATATTTAATGTTCATGTATATTATCTAATTTTTTGTTTCAAAACTTTTCGTTAGGAAGAAGTTTAGCATAGATGTATAATGTAAAATATATTTAAAAAAAAAAGAAGATATCAGTGCAGGTTTAATAAAAAGTATTTTTAAAACAATAGTGAAATTTGTACAATTCGACCTGTACATATGCATATATATATATGGGCTGAATATATATGACTTCGTCATACTTTTTTGAACATTTTTTTTAAAAACCATAATTTTTCTGAATAAACTTTAATAAATTCTACTTAATCAAATCACAACATCGACGGATATGTACGAATAAATATAAACTAAAAAAAAAACCAACAAAATTATTCCATTCACTTACAAACCCAAATTTAAAAAAATAAATAAATCTACATAGCTTGCTACAAAAAGAATAAGTTTTTACTCCATTTATCTGAGTTATTCAGTTTTTTGTTCACAAGAATGAGAGAGATGCTAATATTTTCCAGGCGTATCCTTTACTAACATGCGCCAACGTGCGTGTGTGAATTTCTATGTATTTGCGTTACTATGAACCCACATATATATTTTCTATGTAACAAAGCTAGATGAATGGTATATGAGAAAAGAAATAAATAAAATTTAATGTAGAATAAAATGAAAAAAAAAAAAAAGAAGAAATGCACGAAAGAAAAATAAAAGACAACTGATAAAAAATACTGCCAAGTTATTAAATTATAAGAAATAACTTTAAAAAAAAAAGTAAAAAGTATTTCACACCAAAAAATCTAAAAAATGAGAATATTAAGTTTAATATAATTTGTTAAAAAGCAAGTAATAGACTATTTTAAATAAAATTACACTTTTAGAATTCCAGGAAGTGAAAACTAGAAAATTAAATTATGGATTTAAAGAAGAACTCCTGATTTAGTATTTATTAACAGTGAATTTAAAAATTTACAAGTTCATTTTATAATTATTCATTTGTGATTGTAAGTATTCAATTCAATTGCTCTTTTTATCATTATTACATATTTAATATTTTTTAAATAGCGTTAAAATAAATAAATTAATAAATTTTAAAATAATATAGCTTCATACAAAATGTCTAATTATATTTACCCAATCTATTTTATACATTTTCAAGCTAATAAAAAAAAATACCTTCCAAAATTAATTCAAAAAACATATCTTAATTACTCGCAAGCTTATCAATATGGCAATAAAAATAAATATTTTAAATAAATATACGGCAAAGAGCAATGAATTTAAAGCCTCAATATAATATAATAATTTAATATATCCGTAATTTGTTACTGTAAGCTTATATAGTTAAAAAATGTGTTTACAAATAATGCCTGCCATGTTTATTCGTATAAAAAAAAAATTTAAATAAATGTTTATAGCACGTTATGGAAACAAATTCATATTGATTGAATACAGAAAGGAAAAGAACAAAGATTTTTGAAATTTAGTATTATACGAGAATGATCATCATCATTCATTATTAAATTGAAGAAACGCGTTAAAGAGGGAACGAAATAATAATCAGGTGAAAATTTACAAGAAATCGGTTAAAAGGAGGAGACGTAATCTTAAAAAGTAAAATCCTAGGTTCTTTGCTTCATGTTTTTAAAATCGATAAGGTAAAGCTTAAAGAAAAAAGAAGCAGACAATTCAAGTTGTAGTGTGTACCTTGAAATTAGCAGATTGTCACAAAAAAGAACGAGAGTAATATCAACTATGTCATGAAACCAAACAGCTTATATATATATATATGATCTCATATTTATATAGGAGTATATGTCAATGAATAGATACCAAAAATATAAATATATGTTATTGGTTTAATAGTTTTCGACTGAATCTTCACCGACATAGCTTCTCTCCCATAAATCTTAATGGTGTTCACTTTTCCTGCAGACATCCTAAAATTTAAAAGTTCCTTTTTCTTTTAAGAAAAAGCAATATCATAGCTTTCTTATCAATTTTTTGACTTAAAATTTGTGAGAAACTTTAAATTCGCTTCAGATGTTTCTTTAATGATAATTACAATATATAATATAGACGTAAATCCATTTTTCTTATGTCAACGTTTAAATCGTACAACCAAAAATCCAATATTATTTAATTTTATAAATTTTATTCACGCCCTTAAGTTTACTTCATAGCTTCATGCTTCAATTCATTGTTATTCTAATATCGTGATCAATCATTCTCATTCGCTTTAATTGATTTTAATGCACGACTTTTCACCTGTTCTCTTTATAACACATTCATTGTCATTTTCTTTTTCCAAATATTGTTCAGCATAAAAGGTCCAAGTTTCTAGAATTTTTTCTATCTTCCTCCTTTAATCCATCACTTTTTATCTTGCACCTTCATGACTTCTTCACAAAATATCCATGAATGCTTTCCACTGTATACACTTTCCTAATTCCCTTCGTAATCTTCTTAATTATTATGGAACATTAAAGTGAGAAATGGGAGAAAGAATTTGAAATTTAAAATTCCATTAATTCTTGAATGATTTGCTAATAGTACCAAATAGTTTTTCAAATACCTTCCTCCATAAATTCATCAAAGTCTAATAAGCATTGCATTCCAAACTTCATTGGATTTAAGTTATTATGAATATGTAAATAATATTTTTTTTAGTAAAACCAACACATGTCTACAGAATCTTCTTCCTTCAAATTTCCCTTCTATAATCCGCCTTAGGAGGCAATCTCTCCTGAGATTGTGACCGATCCAGGCTTTCTTCCTCTTCTTTATAGTCCGTAAAAGATACCTATCCTCCCCTATCCTTCTCAGTATATCCTGTAAAAGCGCCCACCTGGAGATCCGATTGTGGGCATATTACTCCGGAATATTTCTTCTCAGGTTAACAATCAGTCCAGTTGGACTAGGGATACCTCAAGAGGTCTTTAATGCGGTGGTTTCCCGTTGCCTTCCGCATCCTATGCCGTTGACCATTGCAGGTTCATCCTCCGCCTTTAGAAGTGGTTTCCCAACTCTAGGACAATAGGGAGTGCTAGCCCTGTACCCGCTCATCCACCCTCCAAGGAGGCTGTTGGCACTTGATAGAGGGAGGACCACCACGTGAAGGTAAGGTTGACATTTGAATAGGATAAGCTATATGTTGCGCGTCACTATCCCTTAACGCTCAGAATAAAAATAAATACTGAATATATATTAATTTTTAAAAATAAATGAATTTTAAATGCAGAATTACGAATATTTAAAATTAATAAATAATTACAAGAATGTTTTTACAGATCTTAAATTTGACGACTTTTAAAAGGAAACCATTATTTTTTTAATTCGGTTCGCATAAAAATCCTATCGACCAAACTGTTTGGACTCGCGGACAAAATTAAATTCGCTTCCCTCGTATCAACATTAATTGGTAAGATTCTATAATAAAATGAAATTAAAATAATCATTTGAAATATGTTAGTCCACAACATATTGTGGACTAACATAACTTTCATTTTATAAGAACTTTCATTTTATATGAAACATATAACTGGTCTGAAACAAACAAAATTCGATGTATTAACGTGCTGTATTTAAAGGCAATTTCACTATACCGTATTAGTTCCATTATTGGTAAATTTACATTATATGATTCTTATGTATTTTGAATATTTGTATTTTCTATTTTATTTTAAAATATAATTAATACAAACTCTATTGCATATTACCCGAGGTTATAGCGCATAGTATAGTTTTTAAAAGATCTTTGTTCCAAGGCTCGATGGAATTAAAAATGCCTACATTTTATGAAATCTAAAACCAAATACACGGGTTTTGTGATACACAGTAAGAGATTATTTTAAACTGTCCGGATAGGCGAAATTAGTGTTGATCTACGCAAAATTTCAATTTGGGAAAAAAGTATTCGAGACTATCTCTAAATATTTTGAAAACTGTTGAATTATAAATAGTTCAATTATTAAAAAATATATACATTATAAATTAATTTCAGTTAGAATATTAATTTTCCTTGAAATTATAATTTACCAGGCATCTTATGAGAGAAACATTGACCGGCCAACTCTATTCGTATTTTGTCGAAATAATTTCAGAATATCTGCAATATAACCTTTTATAACTAGCCTGTAAGCTCTAAATATAATTTATAATAATATTAATAGTAACAAATTATAATTTATAGTTGATGGAAAAAATAATTTAGCAAATTTCAAGGGTATGTTGCATTTCTTATTTATTGTCTTTGATCAATGAACTTTTCAAATTTGATACAAAAAATTTGTATGATCAGTAAAGAAAAATAAAAATAATAAATAAATAATTTAAAAAAATATGGTATTTAATATAAACATCGTTTCGTATAAAATATCAGATCACCACTTCATTAATTACACTTTATTTTAAAAACTAAATCTACATTTTTTTCTGTTTTACTTCGCTAATTTTATAAACATAATACTTATTCTTTGTAAGAAATTTTAGTTTTTTATAACCTTGCACACAAATAAATACATATATATCTTGATTTAAATTTATTTTAGAACTAATAATGATTGTTTACAGTTGACTTAAGTCACGGTAGAATAGTCTTTTAGGATTGTATGTTGCCGACTTTATTTGCTCAATCAACTTTAGATCCTTTCAATTACACAACTTATCGACAGCAAAGAGAAGCTCAAACTGTAAGGATCTAGCAGTTGAGAGGTGTTTGACTTCACCAGTCCGGTAATTGGTTAAGTCATGTGAAATGGCCCGTTAAATGACCCCACTCTTTCAACTCAAAATCTCCTTCCACAACCTCTCTCAAACTATCTATTCTTACAGATATCTCGTTCTTTAAATTTATATACGTTGTCGTTATTTCATTTGTCAAAAATTTTCTCTAAATTCAGACTAGGTTATAAAATCTTACTTTTTATTTTAAATTTCCTACAATAATAAAAAATACAAAAGTGAACAAAATTTAGTAAATACAAACAAACAACCAAATTGAAAGTAAATAGATGTTTATGAGAAACGGATATAAGGAATAAAATGACTTTAATTGAAAATCTTTTCAAAATAAAATTGCGTATATAGTAATTATTTAAAATCATTAATAATCTAAGAAAATTTTAGATTTCAGTAAAAATATAAGGGATTGGAGAATATAATACAGTGGAAATATAGTATTCGACCTATTCCAGGTTTTGAATACTAATTTTTTTTAAACCCACTTTTACGTCCTCTACAAGACTCACAACCAAATCTTAAAAAAGGATCTAAAAAGTATCAGTAGCTTTATATGATATTATAACATACATTATTTCGGTTTTGGAGTACACCAGGTTTTAGAAATAAATTAGAACCAATCTCACTGAATTTTTGGTTTAAACTACAATTGAAATCTTCTTGATGGTGATTCATAGCTTTTACTAAAACTTTTCAACAAATTAAATAACGGGCATTCTACAACTATCTTTGTTGAAGGGCTTTCTTTCTATATTATGCTTTACATCACACTGTAGTGAGCTAAAAAATACGCAACCAATTATTAATATTCTTAAAATATCTTTATTTACAAAATATTCTAAACTGTATTTTGTAGGTGAATAAAATGTATTATATTTATTTTTCTCATAATAGATTCTGGAAATGTCATTCATCTGCTGCTACATAAGCCTTAACACATTTATTCATGTTAGTTGTTACTTTTCAGATGATCGCTACATGTAAGCGGGATATTTTGTCTTCAATTTTGTGCTTTAATGGGTCGATTTTGTGAGGATCGGGACATTATCTTTCAAATATGCCCAAAGAAATAAGTCGGTGGAAGTTAAATTTGGCGATCTAGACGGCTACAATTCACGAGAAATGATATGTTCCCCATAAATCTCACGCAACATTATCATTGTGCTATTCACTAAGTACGCCATTGCAACGTATTGTTGCAGCAAGCAGTTTCGTTCGGCAGTCATTAATCCTGCAGTGCCACGAATTGCACGATGATGTCCTGGTACATTTAGCTATTATCGTTTCCGTGAAAAATATGGGTTCTGTAACTTTCCCACGAAATCGCACATCAAATTCCAACCTACTGTGAATTTACCGAAAAACATACAAAATGAAACCATAAAAAAAACAAAAAAAATTTGATTGGGTAAGGGGGGGTGGTTTGGTTCTCATGAAAATGTGAGGGTTTTCTGAACTCCAGTATCTGTCGTTCTGGTTGTTTATGTTGCTACTTAGGTGTAATGCTTAGGTGTATGCTTCATCAGAGTAGAAATATAATCTAACACCCGAGCACTGCTGCGAATAAAACGGAAAAAACATTGACCGTAATGTAATCGTTTTTCCCTCTTAGTCTCTCGAAGCACATACATAATTTAATGATATAGTAGGAGTATCAGCTTCTTTGTGACTTTGCGAATATTCACGTAAGACATTCCGATTTATTGACACAGTTTTCATAGAAAAAATAATTTCCCTCACAAACCCCGATTTACTCTTTTAAACAGAATGTCTGGAATCCTCTAAAGCTTGGAGGGCACTATACGAATCGCTACAGATGAGGATGTGATGAAAAATTTTGATTTAATGATATTCAAGGCCGTTATTTTGAAGGCGTACAGGTCAACATTTCAGACTCTTGTAATACCAGGTAGATCATGTTCTGTCATTTACAAAAAAAGAGCATCCAACGGTATCATTATGCTTCGATCCATCTGTGTATACTGATGAGTTTGGGATTGTCTCTAAAAAAAAATGTTGAAATTTTTTCTGAAAGACGAGGAAGAAAGTGATCCTGTGATAGCGATTAGGACATATAACAGCTACTCACGGAAACCTGATGTCAGCGGAGAGTGCACCACTGTGCGTCCGATGCGACTGCCACTTGACAAGACACCATATCTTTTGGACTGCATATACTACGTAATCTTACATTGTAAATTTAAACCGTCACAAACTTGTTTAAAGTGTCTGTAATGTACTATATTTGTCCTAAATTATATCTTAAAACATACTAGAAAACTATTAATGGAAATATGCTCGTAAAAATAACCTACTGTCATATAAAAAAGTGTTCAAAACTTCACTGATGTAAATTTCAAAAAACTAACCTGAGATGAAAATAATTACAAAACATTCTTTCCTAAAAAGTTAAATATTTATAACGGCATGTTTAATTAAGTATTATTTTCTAAATGATTGATTTTGTTAAAACAGTACTAACTAAATGCAAACATATTTCAAAACAATACTTGAAAATTATGGATAAAATAATTATTTTAACGCTCACAAAAACAAATAATTACATCATAAACTCCGTTTTAATAGTCAATCAAATATTATAACAATAAATTCGTAAGCCATCAAAAATATTTTATATATTACAATATAAATTTTAATATTTATGCGACATTTAACATTTATATAAATAGTGCATCATCAGTTAATATTAATAATAAAATTTATTATATAATGAATATAAATATTCCAAATTTATAAATATTACAGAACTAAATGTTATTTCTTAAACTGTTATAAAAATAATTGTTTATTATATAATGAAAATAAAAAAAAACTTTAATTTTTATAATTAATTATTTTTAATAAATAACAAAATTAAGATTAGAAAAGAAAAAAGAGAACCTGATAATTTTCGTATATTTCTTAGAAATACGTTATTTTAACGTTAACCAGTAAATATCAATTTTTTTTCATATTTTTTAAAATAGAGTTCACTTTTATGGACTTCGTGTTTGAACGTACGGTATGTCTAAATATCAATTATATTCATGACAGCACAAAAAATGGAACTAAAAGAATTGATCTATGATATAAAATTCTATTTCAAAACGATAAATTTTTTCCAATTAAAAAAAAACATAGTTAGACTATGGTAACTGTCAAAATATAAAAATTGAAATTTCAACGATTATATCAAGCAGATTTCTTTTTTTTTTATACAAAAACCATAACATGGTATATTTATAAATCAATACATAAATACATTTGTACAATTTAAGCACCGACAAAGAAAAATGTTTGCATTCATCCTGGAATTTTCTCACCAGCTATGTAAAAATTCTTAATACAGCAGTTAAGCATCTATAAATTCTGCTTCAAAAAGAAATTATTTCATGGTCAAATACACTAAGTTAGATTATGGAAACGTTTTTAAAGTGCTGAACTGGTTTTGGAATCTTTTACAATATATATTTCAAGAACGTCAGAAGCAACATCTCCTAATTGTAAAAAAAGATTAAATATGTAACCTAGAACTAATTTACGAAATGGTTTCAATAAAAAAGTATCTATCTTCCTTTTATCCGATTAATGTGCAGATTTTATTTTTTAAGATACTATTATTACATTAGAAATGAAAGTTTACCAGGAAATGTGTTCACTAACTATTATTATGTTATGAATTATTTCCAAAAACTGAAGTAATTACAATTTTTTTTTGCGAAATAGTATAACGCTAATTGTATTTCTACGTGATTGAAATCTATCTGCTGAACTTCTGGACGTGAATAAAGCAAGTCAAAATGAATTTAATATTCCTATAAACTTGAAACGTAATTTATATAAAAAAATAAAACATTGGATATTTTACTATCAGATGTGGCAGTCCAGTCATCATACCACCTTCTTTAAAAGGGAATTAATGAAATCTGTAGTTGTAACTCGAGTGGAGAAAGACGGTTGGCTACAAGCATCTTTAGCAGCCGAATCCGCACGTTCGTTACACAGGATTCCCACATAAATCCAATGGTATATAGTATAAATTCACCGATGTGTTGTAACGATTTAATTAAGCAACTGTATTATATATTTCGGTGACAACAGGATGTCTAGAATCCTCTAAAGCTTGGAGAGCACTATAAGAATCGCTACAGATGAGGAAGTGATGATATTTTAATTTTATGATATTCAAGGTCGTTTTGAAGGCATACAGTTCACAAGGTAGACCAAGTTCTGTCATTTAAAACAAAAGCGCATCCAACGGTATCGTTATACCTCGATCCATCTGTGTATATTGCTGCGTTTGGCATTGTCTCTGCCAAAAAAAAAGGTAAAATTTTTGCTGAAAGACGAGGGGAGAACGTGATCTTGTGTTGATGGCGATTAGGTCATACCACAGCTACTCACGGACATCTGATGTCAGCGGAGAATGTAACACTGTGCGTCCGATGCGACTGCCACTTGATTGGGCACCATATCTTTTGGACTGCATATGCTACGCGGTCTTATGTTGTAAATTTAAATTTTCGAGAGACATATGGCGCGTCCTACAAAATGACAAGAATGTCCTAGACCGGGTATTGTTATTTCTAAAAAGAATAAATATATTTAATAAGATTTAACTAGTTTAAATGTTTATATTACTTTGTTATTCACATTTCATGTATTATCCTAATTGTTACATTTCTTTTACTATTTCGATTTTATTACTATTATACATAATATTACTTTTCATCATAGTTTTAACCCTTTTTTCTAATATTTAAATGTCTGAGAACAAACCTGTTATTATTTGACCCAGGCGAAACATAACAGGAAAGCGTTTGTCACCAAAAAAAAAAAAAATGGATATTTTAAAACAATAACAAAACAAATATAACAAGTCAACGTCCACGTTGCGTGGAACTATTTCTTTGAGATAAAATTAATTTTAAAAAATGAATAATAATCTATTTTCTACCAATAAAAGTCGTTAGAACTGCCAGTTCAATAAACTCTCATTTTGGCTCTCTCTAAATATTAGTTAAATATGAATAAATTAAAAAAAATTACATGCTAATAAATATTTCGAAATGTTAGTGAATAAATCTAACTAACAATAATGTAGGAAATTTAGATATAAAGAAATGTTGAAGAAATAAAGCAAAGTTACAAAGAAAGTTCGAATCAAGAATGCTTTTAGAAGAAAGTAACAATCGATCAATTGAAAAATGTGAATCAAAAGTTTTTGCTGATAAAAAAGAAAAAGATCAGGTGTAAAATTTGGAAGAATTACGGGAGTCACGATTCCCATCCAGTAATTCATAAAAAATAATTTTTTTGTTCAGTTTTCATGAATTCTTAAAGAAGAAAAATGTTCTCTAAAAATCTCGCAGTGATTATAAAGGTAGTTTAACCTGTTCATCGGTTTTTCCTGTAATTTAATACAACATTCGGCTAACAATTTTCATAAATCTGAATTCTACTGATTTTTCTTTTTTTTTTTCTTTTTTTTTTTTTTGAGGGCAAACAACGGTGGATCGTTTTATCGCACGGATAAAAAAAATAGAAATGGTTATAAAAAAAAATTTTAAATAAACTAAAACTAAAAATAAATAGAATAAAAACTTACATCACAAAAAATGAAAATATCAAAAGCTAAAATAAATTAAAATTTACCACTTTAACTAAAACTAAAGCTAATATCACAGATAAAATATTATTACCTAAAACTTAAAACTAACTAAAGCTAATATCGTTAGAACTAAACCTAATATCACAATGAAATATTATCTAAAAATTAAAGCAAATACTAGGTATATCTTAGAATTAATATCACAGTCGTAATTTTAAATTAAAATGAAAAAAAAATAAAGCTAAAATAAAAAATGTCATTAAAAACCGTAAGGGGTGTAAAAGGCCACTTAACGGAAAAAAAGAATAAAAACAATGTATATCTTAAATTTTATTAAAAACATTTATACGTCGCAAGAATCCGAGAACCCTATCTATCGCTTATCGTAGTTTATCAGAATAATACGAATATTGTCAGATAATTTAAATTTGCGACGTAAAACTTTTTATTGATTTTATATATCTAGTATCTTCAAATATTTATTTTAATACTATTTCATTTCAGTTTTGTCTGCATATTAGATTATTAATCTGGGCTTTGGTCCCTTATAATTAACAGTGATATTTCATATGCTGTTTTGATCAAGGTTTTATCATGATTTCCCTTGGTCTCTCCAGCCAACTAGAGAAGCAATTCTTTGTTTATTCATGGAGTAACCTATCCATTACTGATGTGATCTATGTAATGCATTATAATGCATATATCACAATAAAAGGCTTATTTATTTATAGGAACACAAAACATAATTTTTACTTTAATCCTCCAAGGAATAATTTTAATGTATAATAATTTGGTTTTATTACTGATCAATATAAATAACAAATCGAATAAATTGTTGCTTATTTTGAATACGAGTAAATATAAGAATATTTGACAGATTGTTTACCAAGAATTAAATCCCAAAATTTTATGCATACTTCTAACACTAGCAGAAGAATAACTGATGTTAGTTTTCAAAATCTTTTCATAGAGCCGGTTTTGTATATATATAAAATATATATCACTATCTCTCACTTAAATCATTTTACTTTAATCTTCCATTATTTTTAAAACAAAATTTATAAAAATTATTTAAAGAGAATTTAAATTAAATGTTTTGAGTTATGAAAACTATAATTTTGCTGAATGTTATAAAAACTCTTTTACTACAAAAAACAAAGTCTTATCATTACCATTTATTAAAATTTTTAATTAAAATAAATCCATTATAAAATTGATTTTTTCAGTCTGAACAATGTACCTTTATGAGGATAACCTCATAAAGGACATGTTTACCTATTTTAGGTAATTTTAAACTATTAATATAAATGATTATAAATAACGACCAGGGAGTACATCGTTAAGTATTAATTCCACTATTTTTTTTTCTTTATACAATACAAATGAAACGTAGTTATTTTTACCATCAATCTAATTACCTAACATTATTTACCAACAGTGTTAAGTAGATTAATTTTACAATGGAGTACACGAAATTTGTTTAACTGGAAAATCAAAATAAAATAATAAAATAAAAATACAAGATTGGTTTAAAAATGTTTAAGTTGAGAAAATAAGTTATAAAAAAAAAAATAATAATAATTGGTCGTAAATCTTTTATTAAACGTTTACAAGAGTAAGATTTGCACAGAAATTATAATTTACAGCAGAAAGGGTGGAAGAATCTTAAATTAAATACAAATAATATAGATATATGCCAACGTGTACTATGAAATATAAATAATAATTTTTTTTTTTTTAAATGAAGGTTTAAAATTTGTTAAAAGACTAAAAAATTTAATAAAGGAGTGAGAGAACGTTCGTACCACATTATAACATAAGGATCTTCTTAGCACAGTAATCCTGTATGTAAAAACATTTCATACATTAACGAGCAAAATTTTGCAAAGGCTAAGTGTAGGATTATTTTCGTTAGCGAGAATTAAGTATTTCAAAAGGAATTTTGCGATTTTATGTTATTAAAAAGTAACAGAAAAAGAGCTTAATTAATGATATTATAGCGAAAAATGTTTATTCAATTATTTTTTAAGGATCTTTTAAGTTAATTTATTGTTCAATCTTGTTTAAAAAAACGAGAAAAAAATATTACTGTTCATTTATTTGTATTTTTCTGAATATACTTCAATTATTCATTACTTGTGTAGCATTAGATTAGTTAAAGAAACATGATAACAGCTACTGAACGAAATGTATTAAATTTAGATTTATATTTCACGACGAAAATTATATTCTTATAATTAATAAGATACCATATTAATTTAAAAAAGAAACAACTAATTTAATACATAATTAATTTAATAGTTTATTTTTTCAATTAAAATGAATATTAGTGAAATTCGACCAAATCGGAAAACCGCAAAAAAGCTTCAAGTTTGATTTCATTCACGTTTTTATTCTATCGGTTAATATGGACCACCCTTATGATAGACTTTCTGAAATAATTTTATCTTTAATACCAATTATAATTTTTTTTAAATTAATTACTTTAAATTCATTTATACTTTTAGCTATAGAATTAAATGAAAGTATATTTAGTATAGATGTATATAATCATATATATATATATGAACAATCGTTGAAACACAATATCAAAGTTTCAGATATATTATATTAACAAACAGATAAACAATTGAAAATAGACTTGCTTCATATTATATGATATTGATTTTCTGTAAAAACAAATCTGCTGTTAAAATAGAACGTATCGTTTTTTATCACATAAAAACAACAATGTTACTTGGTTTTCAATTTTTTTTTTTCGATACGAGGAAAAATATTATGATAAGAATTTCTGATCCCGCTGGTAATAACATTTAAAAAATGTATGTTCTTTCAACGTAACCTACAATCTACACGAATACAAATATAAACATATTTACATGTTGTTACCTGTACATCTATTTTCTTCTGTTAAGGTAATGTTTGGTCGACAGGATATATCACATGCAACTGCATGTTATGGTTTAGAGGTTATGTAAAATACTGTTCTTATTTACTGCCTTCAACAGAATTTACAATATAATAAAATATTGAACAATTTCATATATAAATGATAATACCAGCTATATTATTATTTATTCATTAAAAAATTGACTATTCCAGCGAACGTAAAATTTTAATTAATCTATTTTATTATAATCGCGAAAAATTTCGGTTTTCAGATTTCAATGGAAATATCCGATTTGACCATCTCTGAATCAATTTTAACTAGTTTCGGCGTGACGTCTGTACGTACGAAGTTTCACTCATAACTCAAAACCGATTTGCCGTAGGATGTTGAAATTTTGGACTCTTGTAACAGTTAATTGTGCACCTCCCGTTTTAATTGCAATCGGGTTCAGTCGATTCGGAAAAGTATCCAAAAAGTCCAAAATCCAAAAAAACTATTGGATTTTGGACTTTTTCTTAATTACAGTAACAACTCCTTATTGAGAGCTTTTCAACGACGTATCATAAGTGCTAATTGGTTCCAGAGTTATAGCCAAATAAAATTACAATTAATAAAATATTTGGATTTTATTTTTTAAATTTTTTTTTATCTCCGGAACCACCGTTAGGTATATCTTCAGAAAATAAGACGAATTATTTCTAGCGTGCGTGAAAATGCCATGCCTGACCGGGATTCGACCCAATACCTTCGGATAAAAGGCCGAGATGCTACCACACCTGCCACGGAGGCCGGAATTTGGATCTTACAAGGGAAGACATATCAGTTCGAATCGGACTTTATCTCCTTTTTTTTTCTTTAATTTAAATATATTGATTTATTAATGATTATTAACCTCTTATTGCAAAATAATTTTAGAATAAATAATAATAACAATAAAAAACATAAAATTATAAAATATCATAAGTTATTAATGAAATAAAATTTTATTTACTTTTCATTTATTTAAAAAAATGTGTATATGTAATTTAACAGGCGTGCAAAGATGTCATGTACTGTCCACATCAGATTTAAAAAAAAATTAATTAAATAATAATTGTCATTGTTAATGATCCATAGCTCATTACCAATATAAATGATATATATATGAATATATTTATACCACGTGTATGTGTGTTATACCACAGTATCTACTACATAAAATCATGAAGGCAACTCAAATCCAAAACTCCTTCCTATAAGAACTGAATTTTTAAATCAAAAAATATTTTTCAACATTTTTTCAGATTTAACATATCCTTTATTAAAGTAATGAGAGATATGTAAGAAAACACCATTAATTTATTACTGTAAAAAAAGCAATAAATATTTAGTTAATATGACGGTATTAGACGGAAGATGTACCACGTTGTAAAAAGCAGAATATCTATCTTCTGCAAGAAAAAATAAACTTTTGAAAGGTGAAAAAGGATTGTTGAAAGAAAAAAATATGATGTGGGATGGCAAAAAAAAAAGGATGCCAATATTTTTGGTGGAATATGCTAAGGATCTGAATCGTACATGGTCGGAAAGAATACTAGTGGTTTGATAATTACGGATGTATTTTTAAAAAAGAAGAAAACCGGAAAGGGGCAGACAAACTTAGAAATGAGGAATTATTGAGAAGAAAAGAAGTATTATGAAAACCAGAATGAAGATAAAAGCTTCTTGGTTTGTGTATATACGTAGAAACTTTTGAGCGAAGAATCGTAGAATGAAAAGTAAAAAGAAAGGAAAGAAAGATAGAAAAAAATTGGAATCTTTCTAATATGGTGAAGGAAAGAATGTATAAGGAAATGAAGAGAAGTTTTAATCGAAAAAATAAAGAAAATCGGACTTGTCGAAAAATGCAAAAAAAGTAATTTAAATACAAGAAAACACACATATAAGTACGCATATATACAGGGTGCCGCAAAACCGACTAAGCAGTTTCCATCGATTACTACTCGGGCTGTGGTGGGGGTAGGCAGTCGCGCATGGTCTTTGTTCTGTTGGCAATCCCATTTTAGTAGCCAACATGGTTTGGACCGGGGCACATCGTAGATTTGCTGAACATGCGTATTATGAAAATAACAGATCTGTGATCGCTACACAGCGAGCTTTTCGGCAACGGTTCAACATTCCGCGCAACAATGCCGTTCCTAACGCAAACATGATTCGGTCCTGGGTTCAGCAGTTGGAGGAAACTGGTAGCACACTAAGAACAGATACAAAGAGACTCATGGGGTCCGGTGTTCCATAATAACACCAGAAAATGTGCAGCGGGCAAAAACAGCAGTTCAACAATCACCGATGCGTTCTGCTCGAAAACATGCTATTGCATTTGGAATTTCAGATCGAAGTTTGAGAAGAATTCTGCAGTTCGATTAGAAGTTCCATCCCTTCAAAATAATGATTGCTCAAGAATTGCGCCCAGCAGACTAAGCCATCCGTCAAAATCTGTGTGTGCAAATGCTTGCATAGATCCATCCGAATGCACCGTTCTTCAGTAGCGACAAGGCACATTTTCACCTAAATGGATACGTGAATAAACAGAATTTTCAGTACTGGGATGAAAATAACCCCAGAATTATTCAATAAAGACCACAAAATTGGCCTAAAGTGACAGTGTGGTGTACCGTATCACAATTTGGTAACATAGGACCGTACTTTTTTGAGGAGGAGGGCCGTTACGCCCTCCTCCTCATTGAGGCGGTGATGTTCAATGGCCTGCGCGGTCACCGAATTTGAGCATTTGCGATACTTTCTTTGGGGATATCTGAACGAAAAGGTGTTCAAAAGTCACCCTCATACCCTACCAGAGCTAAAAGAGTGATTATTGAAGAAGTGAACGCCATACCTCAGGATATGTGTGCAAGAGCTGCTCGAAACTTCAGAAATCGTCTACAACAATGTATTGATGCTAACGGCTGCCATCTTAAAGACATAATTTTTAAAACTAAATGAATTTAAAATGGTATGTTCTACTAAATAAAAAAATAAAAGAATTTTCTCTCCATATATCACCAATAATTTTTTATTGCTTAAAACTGCTTAGCTGGTTCTGCCGCATCCTGTATATATGTTAATATATCCTAGCCTAATAAAGAACATTGGTACAGGTATGTGTGTGTGTGTGTGTGTCCTCCTTAGATTAGCACCGGAATGTACCGATCACTAGGGAAAAATCCCGATCATTAATACATGCTTCATGGTGGTCAGGTGTATACTTGTTATTATATATATATATGCGAAATATATTGTATTAATACAGTTTTTTTTATTTATAAGATTGTTTTTCTTCATAAAATAATGAACTATAACCAAAAAATAGACATCGGAATGTACCGATCACTGGCGGAAAATCCCGATTCCTTAGTATAAATTTCTAAAGTTAAATTTCTAATTTAACTTTCGTTATATCAATTTTCGCCATGAAAAAAGTTACCCAACAGATAATCAATTTTGGACACCTAATATTCCCATTCCGAAACGCCGAACGGCAGGGTAACCCCGTCCGAAGGGCTAGCTGCGGAGGCCTTACCTGCGGCATGCCTCTGCAGCTAGTATATATATAACAGACTTAGAATATTGCCATCGATAATAAATAAGATATCAATGTAAAACATGAAGTTTTATCATTTTCATAAGTCTCTGTTAAGTTGCTAAACAAAATAAAATATACTATTGATATAATAAATTGAAATAATTAATTACATGTAAGCTATATTACAAACTTTTTCACTGAAATATTACTTCAAAATGGATCCTCACTAGACTAATTTTTCTACACAAATCCATTTCAAGTTTAATCTAATATTCTATACGTTCAGTATAGTCGTTGGGATTAGCTGAATGAATGTAACTCTATCTCTTTATCTGTTTAGCCTCCGGAACTACCGTAAGGTATTACTTCAGAGGATGAATGAGGAGGATGTGTATGAATGTGAATGAAGTGTAGTCTTGAATGAATATAACTAAACAGAACATTAACGATTATGTGATGAAGTCATAAATTTTAAGTTAGCTGTTTTTTTTTTTCTATATATGAACAATTGCAATAGTTCTTTTGTCCTACATATTTAAAAAGATCATTAAGGAAAATACTTTTAACTTTTTTTAAATTATTTTTAATGAAGGGTTTTTATCTATCATTTTATTCCCCCAATAACTTGGGGCATTGACCCAAGTTATTCTTGGTTTTGGCATTTGGCCTTGATATATTTTACCTATCAGAAAGCGCTTTTGATTCCACTACTCTCTGTTTGTTTCAGTAAGGTAAATGCATACCGGTTCATAAAACTATTCCATTATTTTTGAGATATATCTCAATCAAGATCATAAGTAAAATAATATTCTAATAACATACATAATTGTCTCTGTAAATTCTTTTTATAGGTTTTATCAGAAATTTTTCCAAGGTTCTTTAAAATTATGCTTAATTACCTGTTATCCTTTTTATGAAACTGAAAAACACGTGTAAAGAAATTAAAGTTTATAGTCAGTAATAAAAATTATTGATCGTGGTTTAATGCTATCAAAAGCGTTATCGACATCATTTTATAGACTCCATAACGTTTATTGAATTATACATTAGGTTTGGTAATATAAGTGATACAATAGGATTTTGAACAAATATTAATGACAGTATTTAACATCAAGCAATAAAACAAATTGTTATCGTTAAATAACGAAATAAAAAAGCTTGACGTGGACAATAATTGCGTGTGATGATATATTAGACAGATTATCTATCGGTGTCTTTAAATTTTAAACTTGTGTGAATTATACTAATTAAAAAGCAGTACGGAATTACGAAATTATGTCATAATCAGGATTTGATTTCGCATACGAGAAACCAAATACATTGGCGGGAATTTCCTTTATTTTTAGTTTCAATTGGAAATCGAAGTGAAAACTTTACCTTTGTCCAGAAACAGAATGAAACAGATCAGAATATATATCTATATACATATAAATTTATTAAATATTAAGAAAACAAAGATAAAATTAAATATTTGGAAAACATTTATATAAGATACTTAAGTACAAAAACAAGACATTTAATATAAAACGGTAACAATTTACAGAATAAGAAACGCTTAAATTGTTTATTGATTTGATATGTTCACTAATTTACCAAGATATCTTGAATCTTTACTTCTACTTTACTATTAATATCATGTATTCAAACTTCGTTATCTGAAGTTATTTTGAATCCGAATACCCCATTATTTCAAAAAGAATTTTAAATACGAACATAATATTGCAATGAATTCTTTAGGTCGGTTGATTAGTGGTGTACATTTCCAAATAAATTTGAATAAAAAAGTCCATTAACATCCATAGTCTAATTTAATATTAAATCGGTTGGTGTTTAAAAATTTATCGTTTTAGTAATATACTACATCCCATAAGTTTCCATACATTTAAACATTTTTTTTTTAAAGAAAAACAAAGAAAGATAGACAAAGAATAAAGAAAAACACAAAGGATAAACAAAACACAAATATACAAATAAACAAAAACACAAAGAATAAAGACAAAGATAGAAAGAAAAACAAAGAATAAAGAAAGATAAACATTTTTTTCTATTAGGTAATAGAGTATCAGGAAAAGATACAAAACATAAATAAGCATGGTGGCGACGGTGGCGGACTCGCCTCTGCTGGCTGAGGAACTGCTAAAGGTTGGTCGAATTCGTGTAGGATGAGTATCTTGTTGGGTCTCGAGGAGATCCGCCGAGGAACTATACTATCGGTGCTGGGGTATAAGGCACCGAGTATGGTCCTGCAGCGGCTCCGATATAAGAGGATATTGTTTTAATGGGGTTGACGAGCACCGAGGCTAAGTGTTCACTATGCCATCCCCGCGGACATTCACTTGGGAGCCGTGGCTGTAGGGACAGCTGCAAAAAATTAGTTTCGTCGCCTTTGCTTGTGGAGTGCCTAAAGTTGGGACAGCCCCGTCCAGAAGAGGTGGACAGCTTAAGTGTCCAATGCTCGATGATTGGACGGGGACTCCCTTGTATCTTAAGATGGGGGGAAAAAATACCGAGTTCTGACTATCTTGGGAGGAACATTAGCTCTTGATTAGGTAGTTTGAGGCGATGGCACTCCCTGAAACTGTGAAAATAATTATATGCTGGTGCAGCTCCAGGGGAGGGATAAAAAATGATAAACTCATAAAAAAATAAAATCATTTCACAAAACACAATAAAATACATAAACAAACACAGCAGGAGTTATCTTGTATTGATGTTGTGATAGCACATGAGCTGATTTATGTAAACAGTAAAAATTGAAAAAATAAATCCATTAACGATTTAGAATTCATAAACGAATTAAGTATTTTAAGTGAAAAGTTAAAACATAATAACCCCAGTAATTGTTTTATTGTGTCTAAATGACACAAAAGAAAAAACATTTGATTTAGAATATTAATTGAAAGAATAAATTATTTACATTAAGCCACATTCAATATTAATTGAAAAAACAAATTATTTCACACTACGTCACATTCGTGAATGATAATTTTTTAACTTTCATGTTTAAAATGAAATTTATACTGGAAGATCAAATTCTGCAGATTGTGAGAAATAAATCATCTTTAATAATTTCATAGAAGTATATTAACTTTCACTGCTAGCTGAGTTAGAATTTTGTGTGTGCGTGTGTGTGTGTTAGAATTCAGTTCACTTTAGCTCTGAAAAAAGCAGTTTGGAGTTTTGGAGAGGTGGCCCTGAAAACGGCCGTTTGTGTGATATTACAGAAGGAATACTACAGATGAGATAGTACAAGGGTGTAGATGGACTGTTGGGACTGAAGCTGGTCACCCGCGAAGTTGGCTTGGCCCGGCAATTGGTAGTCGGGAAGTTCCGATTCGGCCATTGGAATCGGTCTGAGCTTTTCCTCTGCGCAGTTGGGACCCCATCTACCTCAGGTGCGCCGAGGCGGTTCTTCTCAGCGGTAATCGCCCGTTTCCGTTCTCACTGCAATTCCTCCTGGCGCTAGCAAACTACGTTGTGTCGAGCAAAGGTCATCTTTCTTGCTCCTTCTCCTTATATCTTCTTCTGCTCCTGGATGGGATTCCTCCCGCTTTGTCGTTTCGTGTTCATACAGCCACTTCGAATGCAGCGCCGCTGTGGTAGGAGTGTTGCGCGGTCAGCAGACTTGGTGGGGTGGCCTGCGTGTGCAAGCGCGTAGGTGGACAGTAAGTTTTTACATTTACCGGCTAACGTTGCGCTCGCCATGTGGCAAGTAAGCTCAGCATACGGCAAAAAGTATATATAAATATATATATATATATATAAGAGTATTTATTTATTTTTTAACATAAATTGTTAAGAAAAACACTGCTTCCTTTAATTATTCTATTAAATTTCTTCAGAGTCCGATAAAAATGCATGTTTTCACGTACATTTCAAATTCAATTGTGAAACAAAGAAGGGAATTCACATCTAGATACCGAGTCTCTTATTGATTCCCAACGGTTGTTTCATATAGCAAGTTTTGTGATAACAACGATCATTCTCTGAAATAACTCTTCTAACAAAACCGTCAAATAAAAATTGTTTGTCCAAGACGTTAAACTGATCCAAGACAATGAAAAAATATTTAATTTTAGATAATTAATTCAGCTATTAACCAATATATTTCTAGAAATTTTGGATGTTTAATTGTTTAACAAGTTAAAAAGTTGTGAAGACAAGACTTATTTCACAATCCTTCAGCAATTTTGAAAAACAATAATGAACTACATTGCACTAATTATAAAGTATGTGATCGATGAATATATAAATCTGTCAACAAAGTTTAGGTGCAATTACTTTGGTATAAAAACTTATCAAAGCGACTTAATATAAAATTATTTTTTTTTTTTTTAAAGACGCCATTACAAATATACTATAATTAAACCATAACGTCGATAAGAAATACAAGAAAACTATTTTTTACTAGTATAGAAACGTGATTAAACTTGGCAACTGAAATTTCATTTAAACAAAAAAAATCTTGTTCATTCGTTTCCTTTATCTTCCTTTATTATTTTTCTGTCTCGTTAAATTGAAAAATAACTTAATATTTTCGGTTCTATCTAATAATATTTAATTACATCAAAATACGAATTAGATAGAACTTGAGATCTCCAGTGAAAGGCCGAAATACTACCATTGGCGGAGTTATAGCTTTTCATTATACTATTATTATTATTATTATAATAATAATAGTATTTTTCGTTACTTATACACGATTATTTTAAGCACCCTTCTGCTTCAAATAATCGACGGAATCTACTGTAGTACAAGATGAAAATAAAACGCACTAGATTTTAAGTAAAATATAATTGATGAGGCATATTAAAATATTTACATTCATTAAATAAATGAGCTAGTTAGAATGCGTGCGATTATCGGATAGAGGATCATATTCTTACGTTACTTAGTAACGCCCTTGCATATTGATGAGTTAAGAATAATTGAGAGACTGGAATACAGGTTCCTGATTTTAATAAAAAGTGATTAAAAAATACGTTAAAGTCTTGTAAACATTACAATAAGCCGAACTGACAAATAACAACTTTTCCCAGAAAAGTTAACAACAGTGAATATAACTGGTGCTAAAGAATGATTTAACAACTAATTATGTATTGCGGATTAGGAATAGACATTTCGTATTTCATAAATACTAGTTATTTTGTTTAACGAATTCTCAAAATATATTTTTTTTAACTTAAAACCTGGTAATGAGAGTATTTTAAAATCTACGATAGTTGGGTCAGAGAAATTATTATTCCATTTAATCAGTTAAATTTTAAATTAATTTCAAAATAAAACACAAAGATAAGATCTGATCTCTACTAACAGTTTCCAGTAATATTTTTAAGTTATCTTTAAAAAAAATAATTTTATTTGTTTTTAAAATACAATAAAATAGGGATTGTTATAAAAGGGTCCAAGAGGTTAATGTACATGATAATTAAAATAACATAGTAACTGAAATGATATTAAAAATAATTTTAATATTTTATTACATACATATAATTTATATTTTATTTAAAAAGAAGAAATGTTGAATCTCAGATTCGTATAAATAAAAAAAAACTATTAATGAGATAATATAAATAAAGGCCGTAGAAAATATGAATATAAAAAGCAAACCAAAAATTAATTTTGTGCTTTTCAAGAAAGTAATAAATTGCTTTATAGTATATTATTAAAAAAGGATTGCTAGGTAAGTGCACAGGAATCTACATATCTTTAGGGAATCTTTTAGGCAAAATGAAGAGAATTCAATAAAACTCATTTTATTACACACAGTTTTGATGTAAATAAACCGAAAAATAAATTTATCGTAAAGAAATTTTATTATATTTACGTCTAAAAAATGGCTTTATATATAAATACAAGCGTCTTTCTCATTCACACACACATTTTATTTATCTCTCCTCTTTCTCTCTCTCTCTCTTACGACTACATACAAATGTATTTGTGTGGATTCATCGTATTTGGAAAATATATTTTATTAGTGAGTGATCTTGCCTATTCTTCTTCTTTTTATTGTATTCTATAAACCTGAAACGCCGCAGAAAAATACAAAAGATTTACGTTCATTTTTAATTAAATGACATTTTAATGTTTTTAGAATCAAAATTACACGAAAAAAATGTTTTATACTAAATATATGTGTTAATGAATGCGTTTAAGCAATAATAATGGAGTTTTAAAGAAAACCTTTATCACTTTTGATGTTATTGAACTTAATATTTTTAATCATTTCTTATCGCCTATTAAGAGCAATGCGTTTTTTTTAAAGTGTTTGTGAACTCAAAAATAATATACGCCACAATTAATATTTGAAAATTAGTTACAATAAGTAATTACATCAGATATAAATCATAATTAAAATTACATCAGTATAAATCACAAGCTCATGGAGTTAACATCGTATCGGCAGAGACTTCTTATCGCATTGTACGTTATGTCGAAGCAGAGTTCTAATTTC